>JARQZK010000011.1:635000-832500 GCA_030704885.1 Cynegetis impunctata | reverse complement strand
TCCTCCACTAAGGCTTCCTCAGACAATAGCAATGAATTTATCATATATAAAATATTTCATTGAATACCTACGACTCTTGCTTCAGTTTAGTATAAGTTTTTTATCTTTTCTTCTTTCGAATAATTATTCATTAATAAAAATTTCGATTTTCAATCAATCTGAAATATTAACTCTGATAAATAACAATTCGTTATAAATAGTTTTATAAAGTGAAAGAAATTCAAAAATTATATTTTCGTCAATTTGATATCAAAAATATAATAATTCTAAAATTTATTTGAAGGATTAACTGAACGAACGGTTTTGTAACAACAAAAATTGTCATTTTAAAATTGAACTTGACGTATTGTAATTAAATAAACACTTTTTAATGAGTGCTTAGATATACAATATTGATTTCTTTCATAAGAAAAAATACGAATATTTTCTTCAAATTTCTAGCAAAATTAAAGTCGACTCTTATGGCAGCGAATGCCAATTAGGCAACAGTTGGCCAATTCTATACGAAGAATGATGCTTTATAGGGTAAAACACAGTCTCTCCCCCAGCCAAAATGGCACCCCACTGACCGTAAGTACCATAATCAAAAATAGAGTGATTGCAAGAACTCAAAATAGCTAAATCTAACTCCGGAGTGTTAGGACGAGTGGTTCCTGTAACATACACATTCCTCTTCCAAGAGAACTTATCCACGCACCATTTGGGCTCATCACTCACCACCACAAAAACTACTCGCGGATATCTTTCCTCGAAATACCTCATGGCGGAGATGAAGAAAGTCTTACCTGCCGGTTTAACTGTAAATTTAGTTATCACTCGATTCAGGTAGTCGGTCCTTCTAACATGCACACCAACGAAAGTACAATTAGTTAAATTTTTCGCAGCCATGCGTAGTATATATTGAGCTTTGCTTAGAAGCGGCTTCTTTATGGTGAATTCCTGCTTGATATCTTGGACCCAAGTCAATACTAATTCAGGTTGTATAATGTACTTTGGCAAAATAATACTTTGATTTGTGTAGTTCCACTCGTCCAAAGACCTCACGAATTTGTCTGTCTCGAAGGCGCAGTGGGATATCCCCTCGTATGTTGGTAGAGATAAGCTGCTGAATAGCTGCTCCAGTTTCAATTTTATACATCGTGGGATGTAGGGTTCCAAACCGGTCCTTCGCGATAATGCCCAAACTGAAGCGTACTCCCAGATTTGGTTCCCGAATCCACCACCCTGTATAACAGTCACTATGCCATAATTCGGGCATTTGGCCTTCTTCCATACCTTGTAGTGTCTCGTGTTTGTGGAACACAACGACTGCTCGAGGGACTGTAATGTTTTCAACGAGTTCGGTTGAGATTCCAAGCCGTACAAAGGAAATATAAATATATGAACTGAGGATATCACGCACAAAGCTAAGATGATTGCCTTGAAAAGAATATTATGGTGAGAATTTAACATATTTTGACAAGCACTTCACTACTAGCCCTACTGTAACGAATTTTAGCAGTTTAGCGCTACATTTCCGCACGGCGATGATGCCCACTGAGTAATATGAGGATATGCAACCCGCAAACACATCTCGGGATATTGATTTTCATCTCGGGTCCCAGTTCGTCCGAGAGTTGAAGCAGGAAAGAGAGGTTTTCTCGTGAATCGAAGGATGTGGAGTGGACGTGAAGGGGATGACGTAGGAAGACGAGTATGGGAACTTGAGAACCAGAGGGTAACTTATAGTCACGTAAAGGGTTTAATGTGAAAATTCATCTAATTAGGATGAGTGGCTACAGGTGCGTTATATGTAGTTGGCATTAATGGCCATTAATTTTATCTAATAATTTCACTATGATTTTTGGGCGTATTTTACTATGATATGGAAAGTGTTTAGTATACTTTATTCGCTATAATGTTATTGGTTGAATTGAAACCCCAAGAAAATACTTGAAAAATTGAAAATGGGTTGATAGTGGGTTCATTAGATAAAACTGAAATTTCAAATAGAAATGAAAGGGGTCAGCCACCCATTAACGCCCAAATTAATTTTTTCCTTAATAAAGTTATGATATTCACAAATCTAAGTTATAAGGGTCTCCAAATATTGGTACTAGATATAAAATTTTGAATTTTTGTTGAACCTTGAAAAAAAATTGTGTCCTATAAATAGGACGCTGGTCATTCAGAAACATAAAATTTAAAAAAATGAAAAAATGAGAAGATTATTATATACTCTTCACAATACTACTTAAACCTAATAATATGAAATTTGTTTGAACAGCTTGTACACAACGTTACATTACATTTAGTACAGAAGGTCAAAGGTTTTCCCGAACAGTTTGACATCTGGCCTCGCCTTTTTTGTCTCTCTTTTCCAAAAAATATCCTTTGCTATCATACCTTGAGCTATGGATCACTTGTACTCTTGAGATACTTGGAAAAGAAAATGGTCTACCCTTGATTACCCTCTTCCCATGTCCTAACTTCAGATAGGTAGTAGCAATCTGACGCCGAAAGTCCTTTATAGATACGCAAGAATTTACAAATGCTATATCAAGAATTCTAGTGAATAGGCACCAGTACCATTTCTTTCCTCTAACAGCAATTGAGCGTTTTTCAAGCAGCCAGTCATGGTGATCTACACCTCCCATATAATGGTTATATGGGCTTATCAATAATATCATCATCCAAATCATCCTCATCTGTTAACTCATCCACTTCAGGAGGAAGGGCAAGAATATCTCTATCACATTTTTCAGAGAAACAATACTGCATAGCTTCTTCCAAGGTTTTGAATATGTAATTTTGTTAGCTCATTTCATTACCAAGAATGAAAACATAAAATGCATCTGTGCCCAGCGTTCTGTTTATAGAACACAAAGTTTATAAAGGTACTACCTAGAGCAATAGGTAAGAAATACAAATCTGTTGTAAAACCATGATTTCTTAATATTCAAAGAAAACAAAAATAGAAAAGAAATGCACTTATCGCCAAAAATATCTGTATTTGACTAAAATTTCAATAGCGGTGTAACTGGTAACTTTTCTTGAGTTACGACCAGGTGTACCCCCTTACTAAAAATAATATCAAATACAACAGCCTCACTTTCATCGGAAATTCAAGTAAAAAACTTAAATCTCTCTTATCTAAGCACAACATTAACATTGCTTATCGTACCAGTAATAATTTAGGAAATCATATAAGAAATAATAAATCCAAAGTTCATAAAGATAATAAATAGGGAGTTTATAAAATTAATTGTGGCGATTGTGATAAGTTTTACATTGGTAGAACTTTCAGAAGTTTTCAAACTAGAATTTCAGAACACAAACGTAGCTTTGTTAATCAGAAGTCAGATTCACATTATGCAAACCATTTAATCCAAGAAAATCACACATTCAATTTCGATTTTAAAATATTAAATACTGAAAGTAAGGGAATTAAACTTAATTTTTCAGAATCATTACAGATAAATAAATACAAGCATTCCGATCTCCTATTGAATAGCCAAATCGATCATACTTCAAGCCCCCTTCTTAATCTTTTCAAAATTACCGAACTACCTGACTAGCAGTTCAGAATTGGTTTTTCTTTTCGAAATAATTATTTGTAACCATCTTTGTATTTACCCCTTCTACATAATTTGTCATTTCTTGTTTTCGATATAACAGAGAATCATAGTTAGTTTGCCATTAGCATCTGAAGAAGGTGAAGTTCCACCGAAACGTGCGTCATGCGTTATTTCTTATAATAAATGTGTAAATTGTTATTTTTAACCTTTGTTTTAATATGTTTATTAATTTACACCAAGTATCGTCCCAATCAATCCAAAATTTTATTGCTATATTAAAATTCTTCTTTTTGATAATATAATATCATCAATATATATTATAGATATATGGATTATTGGTAGAGACCGTTTTGTATGTTTAATTCTTCATTTAAGTTTGCTGAGCTTCGCTAGTTATTTTTGTTGTTGAAGAATCGCGTTTTCTTAGAAAATATATTCAGATACGAACGTAAATTAGTGTTAAATGTTTCCTTTGAAAGTTTTCTAGACATTGTGAAGTGCACATACATATTAACTACGAAAGAAAAATGAACCGTATTCTTGGTCTACCAAAAATAAAAACATCGAACATTTGGATAGCGCCATCTTATAAAATTTTAAAGTAACAGTTGGTTATCATGCATCGGCAACAATATAAGTACCACAAAAATTTACTAGATGGCGTTATATGAAATTATCAGCATGTGAAGAAGAGGCTATCATAATTAGTATTTTTGTGTTAAATTACGTTTTTATAAATAATATAACTGTATAGGTAAACTTAAAAATATTTAAAGTCAAAATTTCATCCAAATCGTTAGAGACGTTTGCGAGATGCGCAAATATGTATACATATGTATATGTACAAGAATTTCTCGTTTAATTATTTAAAATTCGCTATGAGATTATGCAAGTAATAATTTAAAAGAATTGAGGCGTCAGATATTTTCCCAATATTGAAAAACCGGTTTCAAATTTTCAACATAACGCTATTCCCATCATCGCTATGACTAACTATTAGGTTGCATTTGTCTCGTACCTACCTACATCAACGGTTTTTTTATTTGATTATCTGATGATGGTAATTCCAACGCTACATCGGATATGTTACAATTGATGTATTGGTTATAACTGAACCGGAAATTGTAAGAATGACTCCTTCTATTCTTAATTTTACGCTTTAGTTCACATAATCGTTTCTGTTTACTGGCAAATGTCTATACGTGATCTTCGTTCCATTGATTAAAAATTTTCAAAATTTTCTTGACCTATACTTTGGAATATCGTTTTCGCTTTCTTCGGAAAGTATCGATTTCATCAAAAAATACGAAAGGTGTTGTGAGATGCCCGGTTGGAACGAAATGTAAAATAGCCGGCAAAATTAAATAAATTTATAACGTACCAAACTAAATGAGAAAAAACAAAAGATGAATGAATTTTAATAAAATTGTAATTGATATATTTTTCCAAAAATTATCAATAATTATTATGTAAGTATCAACTTATCATGAATTTGAGTACTTTCAATGTTAATAATGATTGGTTTTTGGTATTAATTAAAATGGAAATGTATAATTTTCTGAAATTTACAAACATTTCGTTTGAGAGTAATCAAATTAATAAGAGAGGTTATGAGTATCATGACTCGAACGGCTTGCTAAACATGCTAAACACATAAACAGATACGAATACGGTTGACCCGCAGTCCTAGAAACGCTGTCGTGATGGCTGTGACGCTAGCAACTCCTTCATGATTAACACGTTTTGTGGCCTAACTTTAATTCGCCAACTGTAACATGCGATGAGGAACTTCGTTCCAAACACTTTTTCGAGAATAATCTGTTAAGAGTACGGTAGATTTACGTTTTAAATTAATGAATTGTTTTCATTATCAACAGGATTCAAACGGAGGAATTACAACTGGATCAACGATTGTCGTACTTCGGCGCTAGACGTCTCGATAAATCTTCCGCGTGCTGATCTTGAACGCCGTAATAGACCGATGACTTCGCGCTCGCTTGGTCCGCATGGGGATTCCCGAAAACCCAGCCGGCAGGCAAGTCGGCGAACTTCAACTAGGACTTCCCCCCCCGGGCTAGTGACGTAGCTCCAGAAAGCACATGGCGCGAATCACGCCGACACATTCGAAATTCCCTATCAAAGCCGGAGTCACCAAGAAAGTGATCGGTTTTACACATTGACGACGTCGTTGTCTCTCTCCACCGATTTTGTCAGACCGGCAGTAATATCGCGAATAGTGTGATGGAAATGAAACGGTTACTTTTGAACGGACGAAGCTGCGAAGTTTTCAATTTTGGAATAAACAGAGAAAAGGTGAGATTTTTTACTTTTTTTTTGATATTTTTGGCGATTTTTCGAGAAATTGTGAATTGGAGTTGATATAAAGGGTATTTATATATGTCGACGATTTTTTTAACATATTCTTTGCTATGGAATGTATGTTTGCCTTCATTAAAATTGAAGAAGGTCAGTGAGTTCCCAAAAAATTAAACTTTTTTTTCTCAAGGATGTTGTCTACCATATATGGCCTTGTGTACATTGGTCAATATTTCAACATTTTTTTATAACCATCATTTATTAGTCATGCATCCTCATTTTTTCGACTTTCAACTCTTCATTCACAAATTCGGTTTATATTTTTTTTTATTTCCACGACAAATTGTTTTCCAAATTGTGTCATCCATCTTTTTCGGGAAACTGAATTTTAGGATAATTCTGTGGTTTTAAAATTGATTTTTACAAAGTTTTCCAATTTAAATTCGCTCTAACTTTTGCAGCAAAGTGAGGCGCGATATTTGTCTTTAAAAAATTAAGGATTGATATAGTTTTTCTCTGCAATTCATGGAGTGTGAATACAGTGTACTAGTATTATTTTATATCTCTCCATCCATATAACTCAAATATATTATACATATATACATACGTCTATATTATAATATATATATTTATAAATATATATATTAAAATATATATATATATATATATATATAAATATATATATATATAAATATATATATATATATATATATATATATATATATATATATATATATATATATATATATATATATAAATATATATATATATATATATATATATATATATATATATATATATATATATATATATATATATATATATATATATATATATATATATATATATATATATATATATATATATATATATATATATATATATATATATATATATATATATATATATATATATATATATATATATATATAAATATATATATACCTGTATATATATATATGTACCTTCCTATTCCTATATCTTATTACTGATCTTGTATCACTAATAACAGGCTATTAATGAACGAAACATGATTTTTTTGATATATTAATAAAATTTCGTCACAAAGTTTGTGGCTTTTTCAAAACTTTTTAAAGAGCAAAATACTGTGATATTTATGAATTTCACAAAAATTGAAAAGTCAAGAAACAATCGTATTTCATTTATATTTGTGCGGCTGTGGCCGTCTTTAGTTGCTAATTACGTGCTATTCAGTCTTATATCAGTAGTCAGATCTGCTAATATTAGATGCTAAAGGTAACCACAGAAACCCATACCACTTTATGTACAAAATATATTCTTAATTATTTGATTTATAGATTTGTCTTTATGAAGACATTACTAGCAATTTAGATTATTTATGATTAATATTCTAGAAAAAATGGTTGTTGTGAACTTGATTGATGGTTGATTTGATATTCTGAAGATTAAGATCGATTGGATTATTATCTTATAACCATTTGGTATTGATTCCTATTCTGTATTAAACAAATTAAGTCTGTATTTGAAGTTGACCTAGTGGAGAGAGGGGTGGTTAGTGGATGATATTGAAGTAGTTTGGATTTTCTGCTTGAGTTTTTTTGGATTAATTGTTGTTTGTTTGAGAGATTAAATATGTCTAATGTACTTATATGTTTTATATCATTTATGACTCTCGTTTAATTTATTTGAATATGTAATATTTCTAAAATTTTCTATCTTTTTCTATTCATGAAATTTTTGTGCAATCAAAGTTGAATTTGTGATTTCCAATATTTATGTGTTGTATTTGTCTTTTTGTTGCGTGCTCTTAATCTTTCCTCTACATGTTGAGAAGTTTCTCTTTGTATTGATATATAACAATTTTTGCAAGATATAATATACAACATGATATTGAGATTTAGAAAAATTAAATCTGTATATATTATACCTACTCAAATATTTTCTTCAGTTCTAGATAACTTTCATTAAATTTTTTTGAATAATATGTAACATTTAAAAAATATTCCGGGATTTTTTATTTTTTGTCTATTTCTAAAGTTTTTATGCAATCCAAATTCAGAATCAATTTTGATTCCCATTATTCATATGTTTGAGTAGAGCTGTAATATGTTCAATATACATGAAATATTCGGTTGGTATATTTGAAAATTCCGTTTATATCGGTAATTTCGGCAATTACAACATTTAGAGGTGAAGAAATTCTGGTTATTGGTCGATGACATATCCAATGAAAGTGAAGATAGCAGAATTTGAATAAAAATTATGAAAGCATATTTATTGCATTTCCAAATGGTTTATTCCAAGAATTCTTAGTAATTCATGGACACATGAGACCTCATTTTTGTTGTTATTCTTATTTGTTTTCCGTCTTCGACACATGCATGGAAAAATACATTTCTGGAAATATTGGAATAATTTTTGAAATAGCCATTGTGAGAAAAGTTAAATTTTAAATTAAATCTTTTTTTTTTGAATCTCTATGGCCTTTTTTTGAAAATTAACTTAAGATAAGTAAAAATTAGCACATACACAAAAACACTTCAAATAATATATATATATATATATATATATATATATATATATATATATATATATATATATATATATATATATATATATATATATCAGGGGCGGCTAGTCAAAGGAGGCTAAGGAGGCTAAGCCTCCTCAATAATATTCCGTGTATCACTAATATATTATATTGAATAGTCAGCATTCAGCATATTCATATTAATCAAAATTATATTATTTTATGCACCTACCTTCCTTTCAACCTAAATTATATAATATAATTTATTAATTAAGATAGAAGGTAATTTACATTCACTGCATTTCATTCATTTCAAGATTTGTGGCAACGTTGCGGAGGCTTAAAAAGGTATATTCTCAACGTTCATTATGCCTGCCACAGAAAAGCAAACAACGCTGCCAATACTCCGAATGAATACTTCATTGCAATAGAAAAGCAAAACACATGTAAATGGCAACATGGATAGGAACCCAGTCTCATACAATGTCGACCAATCACAACTATAAAATTTCGCGTGACATCGAGTGAATTCGTTGGAAAGCATTAATCGAATCGTAGTGTGATCGTAGTTACTAATGGCAGCGTGTTTACTTATATTGCTCGCGTATTGTTTTAAAATGAGTTTGGTTACTGAAGTTAATTTCAAAAATTTCAATGGTGACTCAGTGGAATATTTGTTATCCCATAACTTTAGTGCACTAAGTTATGAGGATAAAGTTTTGATGAAAACATTGCGACCTACCCCTGAATTAAACAATTTGGTGCAGCGTAACAGACAACAAAACCGCGGTTTTAATACAAGGAATTATGAGAGACATCCTTGCCTAACCGGATCACAGGTAAAAACTAAATTATTTTGTTGGCAGTGTTTACTTTTTACTAGTGAAAATGTCTCTCTTTGGGGCCGCTTAGGATTTGAGGATTTAATTCTATACCTAGTTGAAATTGAGGAATTTTTAACCGATAAAGTAACTTTGAATACAGCACGCGGATTAATATCTTACTTACAAGATAAGGAATTTATATATTTTTTAAACATCTTTGAATTAATTTTTGAACAAACAGAAATAGTTTTTCAAATCTTACAGCACAAGTTTTCAGATCTAATTTACTCACGATATCGGCTCAAGTTTCTTTTGGAAAAAATTTCAGAATTTCGTGCAGAAGTTTATTTTAAAAAACTATTTTCTGTATTTCAAACTACTGATGATACGACTCAATTTAGCCCAAAACGAAAGAAATTCAGTAACGCAGATATGGAGCTTCACTATAAGCAAATATTTTATGAAATTTTGGATACTATTAGGGGTCAAATAGAAATAAGGTTCTCTGATTTGAAAGAACTGCATTTCTTCGACTTACTCAATAAAAATTTGTTAACCGGATTTTCAGCTAATTTTCCAGATAACCTCTTGGAAAATTTATGTCAAAAATACACTTTTATGTGTATGTGTGAACTGTGTGTTGTTTATAATGACAATGAAATTTTGGGGCAAAATGAAAATCTTGTGAGGACTATTAAATACCTTTTTGATAATGATTTGAATCAAGATTTACCCCAAGTTTATAAACTCTTATGTCTAATTGTTTTTATCCCGGTGACATCGGCTTCCGTAGAGCGCTCGTTTTCCACTCTTAAGAGAATTAAAACTTATTTACGAAATTCGATAAGCCAGGATCGTTTGAAAAATATTAGTTTGTTGTCTATTGAAAAGGAATTGGTAAAACTTTTGGCGAAAGACAAAAAATTTTATGAGGATACTATAGATCATTTTGCTAACGTAAAAGATCGCAGAATCCCGCTAATCTTCAAAAATATATAATAACTTTTTATTTGCTCTCACCAGCTGTTAACAAATTTGTTAAGTAGGTAGGCAGGTACCCATTTTGTGAAAGAAAAAAAAGTTTGATGAAAAGATGAATTGATTAATTGGCTGAGAAGAGTTTTTGTGAATATTGTAAATAGAAGTTGTAGGTCTCAAGGTAGACACTCGAAAGTGAAAACAAATTAATAGCTTAGGGTGCTTGTTTTACTTTGATTTTCTTTAAATTATAAGGCGGTTGACCTTGAAATCCTAAAAATTTTCGCCTATGGTGTATTTTTTAACTCCTCTTGTAGCCTCCTCAAACCAAAACCTCACGAGCCGCCTCACGAGCCGCCACTGATATATATATATATTATATGAGAGTGCTAAACTCCAATACCGTTTGACCAATTATAACTAAATTTGGCACATCTAAGTGTTTTTTCATCGAGACGGTTTTTATGTTGAAGAATTATGAAAAATAACTATGTAGTTTCTGTAAAAATGAATTTTGTAGAAGGAGAGGCTCAATACATTTTGTATTGAATAATTTGAGCTGCAGGATCACGTGGCCGGTTAACTAGTATGTAAAGTAAGTGCAAACGCTCTTAGGCCTGTCCTTGAAAAGTGTTACACGCTTCTTAAAATGAGATTTGATATTGAAGATTTATAAGGCACAATTGAACATTCAACTTGGCATCACATAAAAATCAAAGCGAATTGAACTTTCAAAATCAAAACGACTTGAAAGCCACCTACTAGGTTTTTTCGATTCCAGTTGTAGAATATCCGTTCCATGCATGATGATGTATTTTATTTTTTTATTAAGAAACTATTGCTCTTACGGAAAAAACACTTGAGTTAAAAAAGTTTAGCACTAAATCATTCTACCCAACAGTTATTTTCAATTCAAGAAATTTTATTTTGTTAAAAAGTTCTATTAAAAAGTGAAACAGGGGTTCCAAGTTTAACCATTTTAAAAGATCACAACAAAACTGAAAGAATATCCAGGGGTAGTCTTTTTATTGGTTAAACAGGGCACAAGATGCAATTTATTCAACTCTTTTTTACAATTTTACTAAAAAAAAAATTTTCTAATTTTTGGAAGCGTATAACTTTTCAAGGAAAGTCCTAAGAGGTTTTGTTTACATCAAAGACACCCTTCAATTTTTTTCGACAAGGAATCACACCCTAAAATATTTCACACTCATTTGGTAACAGCCCTGTATATATATATATATATATATATATATATATATATATATATATATATATATATATATATATATATATATATATATATATATATATATATATATATATATATATATATATATATATATATATATATATATATATATATATATATATATACCTATATACATATATATATATATATATATATATATATATATATATATATATATATATATATACCTATATCAAACATTTGCCAACTGCTGCATTTAACTAATATTATAAAATTCTAATTTCTTTCTGTTAAATAGTTGATGGAATCCGTCGTTACTACGTGATAATTTAACATGATTAACAAAACTAAATTTGATTTTACTACGTTTATTATCACAAAATATTTTGAAAAATATAACACTGCGATTGCAATTTCGGTCACTAGACCATCATCGGGCAGATTGAGTTAAGAACTGAATACAAAATAATTATAGATTTGCGCTTACGGGTGGGAAAGGATTATTGCAGGTACCTAAATAGACAAGAGGAACATATTTCAAGAAGGGCTAATCGAGTGAATTTCAAATTGGTACAATACAATGTTCTTAGAAAAGTCATTATTGTTTAAATACACTAAATATAGGAGAATATATCAAGTCAATCTGGTCGTTCAGCAAGATATCATTTGCATTATTATTGAGTTTAAAAATTTACTTAGAATCATTAGAAATTTTTAAACTCAATAATAATGCAAAAGATATCTTGCTGAACGACCAGATTGACTTGATATATTCTCCTATATTTAGTGTATTTAAACAATAATGACTTTTCTAAGAACATTGTATTGTACCAATTTGAAATTCACTCGATTAGCCCTTCTTGAAATATGTTCCTCTTGTCTATTTAGGTACCTGCAATAATCCTTTCCCACCCGTAAGCGCAAATCTATAATTATTTTGTATTCAGTTCTAAACTCAATCTGCCCGATGATGGTCTAGTGACCGAAATTGCAATCGCAGTGTTATATTTTTCAAAATATTTTGTGATAATAAACGTAGTAAAATCAAATTTAGTTTTGTTAATTCTTTCTGTTACTTTATATAATTATTAAAATTCAATTTAATAAGATGTGGTTCAATTTCTGTCAGTTATAGGCATTATCTTTCAATTCAAATAATCTTTTCAAGAATAAGTACCTACTTATATTTTCGTTACAAGTCGAAAAAATTATAATATCCTTAATTTTTTCACCCTGTTGCTATTTAAAGATCCCATGAATATAAATCAGCCATACAATCTTTGAGGCATTATGAAATGTGTTACTTGATGCTATTGTTCAAAAACAGATGTTTCGTTTTTTAGCAGGTTTTCACTTTGAAAACATGCTTATTAAAATGGGTGCGATTAGCAAAGTTGGACCTAGGACCAAGATAGTTTTTCGTTTCATGACTTTTTATGATGCTTGGCACCAAAAACCCAATTTCATATATCTATATATATATATATATATATATATATATATATATATATATATATATATATATATATATATATATATATATATATATATATATATATATAATATATACATGTATTATGAAGCAATGGGATTGAAAGTTTGTGAATAGATAGTTTAGGGCGCAATTTTATAGAAATAGAGTTGAAAGTTTGTAAGTACGTAGTTTCGTATGATATTGTTTACACATTAGAGGGCGCTTTTTTTTCGAATTTGGAAAAAAAACATAATTTAATGAATATATTTTTTAACTGGATACGTTATGTAAAATGTTCAATTTACCTGAGATCTAAGAGTTCGATTGTATCTATATAGTATCTATCTCAATGACTTTAATATTTTCAATGACCGGAAAACCCCGCAGGTTCAGTACTTCAGCTTATTCTAGTATTTACGTTGGGGAAATATTTAATATTACACAACCCAATGCATATTCTCAAAAAATTCCATTATATTAAGTAATAATGCAACATTGTTTTCACTTTATTTCGTTCTATTTCTTGTAATATCTCAAAGAATAAGTCACTAATATATTTACTCGATTATTATGGAGCCTTGATTAGATAATTCAAGAAAATTTAAAAATAAAAGGAATTACGTAATTGTAGAAAAATTAAACAAAATAATAAAAAAATTATACATTATAAGGAACTTCTCACTAAAAAATTGAAAAGTCTCAAGTTACTCTGCATTAATTGAAAGGTTGCAAAACAAGAAAAGATATTTATCCGAAAAATGTTCGGCTTTCTGACCTACCCTTGTATATGTCAATAATTTTTCCGTCATATATATTAGTCCTGTTTTCCGTTTTTTTTTTTTTCAAAAATAATTTTTCATTTCAAATCGTTTTTTATACAATTTTCAATCAACTGCCAAATCTTTGAGATACATGTGTTATCATTTTATATACTTCGATCTTGCTGAAATTGAATGAACGTTCATTATTCAATATCACTTTCCCCAGATGTGACTCACCGACCTCGTCATACGGAAGACTCCTCTTGGGAAATCCGTACAATGCAATATGATTGTGGACATATATTATCAATTTCTTCTTTGCTATTTTCGGCGAAATTTGTTCATAAAAAATCCGATTCAATTTGCCTTATATGAGAGTATATAAGTAGAGAAATTGTTTCTTCGTTAATTAATTCTGAAATCCAATTTAGATCCGTTAAAAAAATGTATTGTATTCGTAATTCCTAAATATATATCGGGATACAATATTCTAGATTTTTCACTGTTCTTACTTTTGGTATTGTACGTAGAGAGAAAAATATTGAAATTTTTGAAACTGATTTTTTTTTGAATAATTTCTATATAATTTTCGGGTGAAAACTTGAAAAATTAATAAATGCCCCATAATTTACGATAAATGGATATTAGTATGATACGTGGAATTATGGCAGTTTCTAAAACTCTTTTATTTTAATGGTAATTCCTAATTTTCTAAATCCAAAAACACTTATGTAGGGTAATAATTTTTGAAAAACTGAAATAACTTATATGAATTCATATTTCCGAAATTCTGTACTATCCTCGGATAATATAAAGAGAAATCATTGATTTTGTAGTAAGCTGAAATTATATTGTAATATCTTCAGGTGATTAATTTTCCGTGTAATTCCTAATTTTCTCAAAACTGAAATAACTCATATAAAGTCATAATATTTCCAACATTCAGTACTACCCTTGGATAATATATAGAGAAATTATTGATTTTGTAGAAGGCTAGAATGATATTGCAATATCTACGGGTGATTAATTTTCCTTGTAATTCCATTTTCTAAAAACTGAAATAACTTATATAAGGTCATAATATTTCCGACATTCAGTACTTCCCTCGGATAATACCTATATAGAGAAATTATTGATTTTGTAGAAGGCTAGAATGATGTTGCAATATCTACGGGTGATTAATTTTCCTTGTAATTCCTAATTTTCTAAACACTCATAAAAAGTCATAATATTTCCGACATTCAACAGTACTTTCCTAGGGTAATACCTATATAGAGAAATTATTGATTTTATAAAAGCCTAGAATGATATTGAAATATCTATATGGGTGATTAATTTTCCTTGTAATTCCTAATTTTCTAAAAACTGAAATAACTTATATAAGGTCATAATATTTGCAACATTCAATCGTTCTATCCTAGGATATTATATAGAGAAACTATAGATTTTATTAAAGGCTAGAATGATATTGCTATATCTACAGGTGATTGATTTTCTTGTAATTCCTAATTTTTTAAAAACTTAAGTAAATTATATAATAACTTATACAAGGTCATCATTTTTCCGACATTCAACAGTACTATCCTGAAAAGTCAGAATTATTCAAGTGACATTAGCAGATGAGTGACGGTCGATCTTACTTGGGATCTTAGTAGACTATATAGTGAGTTTTAGTAGTGAGTTATTATAACTCACGCTGTTTGTTAATAGACACTATTAATTACTAAAACGCAGTTGAATAATGAATATATTATTCAATAGGAGTAGATAAATATGTATATTGTAAAACTATATCGAAAATTGATACTGGTTCTGAAATATTTGTTCTCTTTTCAGATATTCCAACCATCCTCAACTCCACAGTATTCATTCTACCTCAAAAGCCATCTAAATTATCTCAAATCTTTATCGGACACTTCAAATTTATATCGTCACTATCTCTTCGAGTTAGGAATGAAAGCAACTGACGATTCAAAGCAAGAGTTTTCCGAGAAAAACCTTCCCTTTAGAAAGAGAACCCATCAACCTCATACGCAAGAAAAGGACGAGCAAAATTCTAGTCAAACTTCAGATGTACCTTTAAATCTAAAAACTCATAAGACTGAAGTATCAGATACCAAACAATCAACCAGTATTACCTCAAATGTAACTAACGAGAATCAAGATTTCTCTAGGTACTTTTTGGACAAGAAACCAAGTCATAATGCAGTATTTGAACCAGATGAATGTGAAAGTAGAACTTGTTGCTGTGAAAGGTGTCGCCAAAAACATGGAAACCTTCCTCTTCTGTTAAGAGTTATAGACGACAGTGAAAAAAATATGATTAAGGAAGAACCAAAAGATATGATACCAGTAACTGTTGAATCTTTGCCTTCGACTAGCTATAGCAGTTCGAAGAAATCTACCCTTTATTGCAAGCATTGTGGTAAAGAATTTCACCATAAAGGCGATATGAATAAGCATTTGCGGACCCACACCAAAGAACAGCCTTATTCCTGTAATCTGTGTCCAATGAAATTTTCCCATACCTCAAACTTACATAGACATCTCAGGATCCATTCAGGCGTCAAGCCTTATTGTTGTGATATTTGTAAAAAGACTTTTTCAAGAGCTGATAAGTTGCAGCTGCACCAAAAAAACAAAACTTGTATAAAGAATAAATTGAGTGAATGAATGTGTTATTCCTTTAATTAGACCAAATCCTATCAACTAATTTCTTGAGTAGAATTTGTTTCTTAGAATCCGGTGCATAAGTCAAAAATCATGAATGGATTGTACTGTTATGTTGACAAAATCATGACTTACAACTAAATGTTCCTAATTGAAAGCAAGATATTTAAATCGCATGAAATGACGAACGGTACTTCTAGAATTTTCGAAGCCAAATATTGCTTTTTGATGAACATCAAGTTAGTAGAAATTTCATTGATTGATCTACTCGAAAAATAATTTTGAAAAAAAATAACGTGACGTTTATCTTAAACTGACAGTGACTGTCAGACAGTCATTAATGTAACGAAGTCCCCAAACTATCCGATCTAATAAACTATACTTTATATAAAAATTACTACTATAACATTTCGGATATTAGACAGCAATGAACATCTGAGCGTAACCAAGCATCAGAACCTTAATTTCATTCAGTAAATTGTTTATAATTTTAACAATTTTCTTGAGCAGGATTTTATTTTTTCAAAGACATCTACATGCTACACCAATTTTGGCACTAGTCTAGCCCTTTAACTGCCACGTGTGTCATATCGGCGCACACGGCTTCTGCACTGAACGCCGTGAGCGCCATATTGACGCACACTTATAAGAAGTTTTATTCGTTTGCTGTGTCTGAAGCGCGCACAGTTCTCGTATATTTGTATGGGGTAATAGATAGCCCTGGCGTAGAAGAACTTTCACCTGAAATAGCCTACAGAAATAAAGTATATTTTTTATTTGGTTCAATTTTTTATTTAGAAATATATCTTACATGCAAAACTTAAAGTTATTAGATATACGTGTGTATATTTAATGTTTTCACCCCTATATATCATACAAAAACAAATATTTTTGATATTTTATGTAATTTATAAAAACATTCTTTGCACATATGGGGTTTCTCGGGACATCCTACACATACGTAGCGTACTGTCTTGGCCATCTTCATAGCATAATTTCTCCCATGCGTCTCAGAAAATCTAGATAAAACAAGCAAAGACTCGTCAATCCACTAAATAGTGGTGGGGAAACACCCGAACGGTGCAGAAAGCGTTGCAAGCACACGGCTCAATCCGATTTTTAGTCGCTCTTGCGCCGTGAGAGACATTTTGTCACACAAAAAAAAATATGCAGCATCACCAAAAAAATTAATGAAAAATTACATTTTCTACCGCAGGTTACTACTAGACACCAATTTGATACAATTTTAACAAAAATTTTTTTTGGCGCAGAGGCAGTTATATCTGAACTGCCTTGGCAGTTAAAGTGCTAGACTAGATTGACTGGTTCTCGGGATATCAGCCCTCTTATCTTCAAAATGCCAAGCTATATAAAACGCTTCTGACACAGTGCGCTAACCAAGCTAGTTAGTCGAGTACTTAGCGTACGCTGGCTAGTATTTGGGAGGTCTCGGGTTCAAACCCCGGGGCCAACTGGTCTGCCATGAGTTTTTTTCAGAGGTTTCCTCATGGTAATGTAAGCCACTGCTTGCAAACTTATAAGGCGGATGCTGGGCCAGTATTAATCCTCTGAACCCTACCCACACTTCCTATGTTCCATAAATATCCCGTCTCACCTATCCTTCATGCACTTATATACAAGTGTATCCTCTGATCTGGCTGAAGGAGTTAATCCCAAACTCAAGCTGCCCGCCTCCCTGACACATACTTCAGGGAGGAATGAAACTAGGGTTGCCATCACTTAAATTGTCGATGCCAGAGAAAAATTTTAAAAACCCCGGACATTTCTGTGAAATTTTGTTTTTCCCCGGACACCCCGTAAAAAATTTTTTTTTTAATGAAATAAAACATCGTGTATATTTTAATTTTTTAATTTATTTAAACTTTAAACCGCTTGTTTGCCATATAAACAGAACAACAAAAAACAAATATAATTCTATTATACAAAGTTTACAGTTTTCTCTTTTGTTTTGGTATCATCAAATAAAAAACAACTCATGATGGCGATAATTTTTGGTAGATCAAAAATCAAATAGACTAGATTTTACATTGTAATAGCAAATTATAGGATAGGTCATCTAGTTCGGTTAGATAGGTTAGGTACCCAAAAGTCTAAATTATTTATTAACTATAAATGAAAAGTAAGTACCAAGTTTTAATTTTAACGAGATCAAGTTCTTTTTACTAATTCAACTTAACTTGGAATTTTTCAGACTTTTCCCAAAATGTTTTTATTTTTAAAAGTCGGAGCAACTGAAGTCTTTAAAATTATACTTTATTTTGATCAGAGAAGAAGGCGTATGTGTATTTAGCAAGTTTCTCTCCTTCCTCCATTGCTGCGACCCTAGCGAAAAAACTCTTTCTACATTAGCATTTTGAGCTGGTATACAAAAATATTACTATAATATATATGAAATATTGAGCAGTTTAGAATATAGATATTTCGAAAAAATTCAGTCACAACTGGTTTGCATTTAATAATAGCTCATCTCCGTCACTGACACTCAAGCTTCACACACCCGGACCAAAATTTGGACATAGTTTGAAAGCTCTGTCCGGACGACCCCCGGACGCCCCCTAAACTAGGACAAATCCGGTGAAACCCGGACGGATGGCAACCCTAAATGAAACACGTGTGTTTCCTTTCCTTTTCCAGTGCGCTAGCGCTCTCACTACGTATATAACTAGACAAATTATAGAAAGCGCCGATTCTTTTGATCCAAGAATATTTTCGAATATTCAAATATTTGTCTATGATATACGTAACAGTGAAGTTATAAAAGAAGATATTATATAACACTCTTCTGTGCTATCATTATTTCTGTTACAGAATTTATTCGAAAGAAAACAGAAATTGACATTTTAACAGAAGTTACATCTGCACGTCAACTAACTGAGATGAAAGTTTTATCTTTTGTATACAAATAAATAAACCAAGTGTTTTGGTGATGTATATCATGCGATTTTACTTCAGATAATAGTAAAGAATGGATCATCTTTATATTATATGACCCAGAACGCATCTAAAATATCGAAATGTCTAGTCGTAGGGCTACATTGACTGCCTCCATGGAACCTTTACCGAGTTCAAACGACCCCCTTAGGGAACTTTTTGAGGCCTGTAAAGTAGGAGATATTGCTAGAGTAAGGAAACTTGTCAATGCACAAACTGTGAATGCCAGGGATACCGCTGGACGAAAATCAACTCCTCTACATTTTGCAGCTGGTAAGAATTTAATATGATTTCATTAATTTCTTTCATGGTCATTGGTAGCACAACAAATTCAGCTCATTACTCAACAAAATTTGCACAATTAGTCAACATTTCAAGAATCAAATAGCTTTGTAATTTTAGAAGATAATTTGTGAATTATTGTATGCAAATCTGATGGTCTATGAACATATGAAAAAATCAAAATCTGTTTCCCTGAAAGGAACATTGATTAAATTTCGTTTAAATAGGTTTCACTGAATTGTTATTGAATGTAGAAAAGTAATTCCAATAATATCTGGAAGCTTGAGAGGGGTTGAATAGCATACCTAGTTAAATTCTGCATATTATTGTATAGGTATATGAGTTATTGGTATGTTGTTTTTCAATTAAAATCTACATACAGAAATTTGTAGCCTAAATTGTAATTGTCATAGGTTAAACCTTTACAGTACCATAAATTAATCAATTTGAAAAGTCGAAAAGGTGTATATGATTATTGTTAAGTAAAATTTATGAAGCAGAGTAGTACTTCTGTAGTTTCATCAATTTTTCCCATTAAATTTTGACTAATATATAAATCCTAATCATTATTGATTGTAGTATACTAGCAACTAACTGCAGTTATAAACCATGTTAGACATCTAAGCAGTAATGAGCACCACTCCATTTTCATTATTATGGTAAACAAAAAAGTTCTAAACATTGCCTTTGGATTTATGTTTTGTTTTGCTATCACTGTATTCATTTTCACCTTTTTAGAAGAAGTAAATCACATTTGACCAATTTCATTACTTCTACTTTATTTCTACATTGTGTATTTGATTTATAATATGAAACTTTAAGAAGTAAATGTATACCTATTGATATACGAAAATTATTGCAATTTTTTAATAATAAAGATAATAAAATCTTCATTTGAGAAGAATAATTTCAAAACTCGGTTAAACATTTAACAAATCTTAAATTGTAAATAACTAATTTGGTCTTGGACAAAGAAATATTTTTATAGCATCTCATTCTTTGAAAAACTGAAAAATTAAAAACTCTTTATCGTATAACAAGTTCAAATGTGTACAATTTTGTTAACAAAAAACTAGAGGATATAAAAATATATATCCAATATGCTGAACATGCTGGAAAACAGATCTATAAAATCTGAAGATTATTAAAGATATGTAGATTGTTATTGATACATAGCCACATGTATTTTTATATTCAAATAGTGGATCCATTTTTAATAGTAAATACCGCAGTTATTTTCCTCCGAGTATAATATTTCAATTTGTGATATCATAATAATAAAGTTTATTAGTACGTTAGGCTATACAGCGTGTACATGTCATATATTCAGTGCATCTTCAGTAGGTAACAGTTGTATTTCAATAGTGACTTACAATTACAAAATCTGATTCATTTTTACTTCAGTTTTGTTGCATCTTCACCGAGAGATTCAAAATTTGAAATATATTTGCACCGATATTTGTTAATGAAAAAGTAATTATGCATTAAACTGTCACAGGCTATGGTAGAAGAGATGTGGTTGAATTTCTACTATCAGCTGGAGCTTCTATACAAGCTAGAGATGATGGTGGCTTACATCCATTGCACAACGCTTGTTCATTTGGTCACGCAGATGTGGTAAGATTGTTGCTTGAGGCCGGAGCAAACCCTAACACAAGAGATAATTGGAACTATACGCCCCTACATGAAGCCGCTATTAAAGGAAAAGTAGATGTTTGTTTAGGTAAGTTTGCAAACAAAACCAGAATGTAATTTTCATCAAACTATTTTAGTCAGCAAAAGAAAACAAACACAGAAATCTGTCAAATAGCTAAAAGTCAGTACTTCTTTGTATATTTACACTTTCTTGAAATAGCTTCTAAAGAAAGCATTCATAACTTATGTATGTTGTCACGATATTGTTAAATAAATAGAAAGTTCTCAAAATTTTGTTAGTCTGTTTTTCAATTACAGATAATTGTGTTGATATTGATTTGAAAAATAATTTACATATATGGATTTTTTGATATAGTTTCAATTAAGAATTTCAAAATACGAAGAGATTATTTGACTATGATTCTATTTTAAAGCGTCGGTAAAGTAGATCATTAATTTTTGGTTAAGTAGATAAAACTTTTTCTTCTGAAATAACATTTGTTAGTTTAAAATTTTTTGAACTACTTTCAGCTCTTCTTCAGCATGGAGCAGACGTAAATATCCGGAACACTGAGGGTAAAACGGCCCTCGAAGTAGCCGATGTTGCTACGAGAGCAGTACTGACTGGTGAATACAGAAAAGATGAATTACTCGAAGCTGCAAGAGCTGGCGCAGAAGACAGATTGTTGAACCTTCTGAATCCTCTCAATGTTAATTGTCACGCTAGCGATGGCAGAAGGTCGACTCCTTTACATCTGGCCGCTGGTTATAACAGAACTAGAGTGGTCCAACTGTTGCTGCAGCACGGGGCGGATGTGCACGCAAAGGATAAAGGGTAGGTGTTATTCAATTAAAAATAATTTCTTCTAAAAAGTAATGAATATTGTGAATGGTTAAAGCGTTAACTTTAGTTAACGATTAGTTGATTTTCAGATATAATTATAATTGAATACATTAAGTTTTAGTATGTTTTCAGTCAAACGGAAAATGATTCTATTTACTTTTTAGGGTTCTGTACCCAAAGGGTAAAAACAGAAACCCTATTAGTAAGGCCTATTACTAATGTCTGTCTGTCCGTCCAACTATCTGTCACCAGACTGTATCTCAAGAACCGCGATAGCTAGACAGTTGAAATTTTCACAAATTATGTATTTCTGTATGACGCTATAACAACAAATACTAAATTAATACGCGATTTTTTTGCCCGCACTTGGCCGGTTTTATTTTAATTACTTAATATGTTTCAATGCATTCCGTTGGTGCATTTCAGTGAACTAGATACTTTGTGTAATATGTTATGTTTGAAAATATTAATATTTTTACTTTACAATTCAGTGTGATTTTTTTCAATGATATTAATTCTTAATACAAAAATTTATTCAGAATATAAAAATAAAATATTAATTTCTAATTCATTGAGTGAAAGGGAACTAGATGCAGATGAAAATACTTTCAATGGAACAATACATCAAGAGCTAGACAATGCTTCATATGATGTTAGGTTTATTGTTGTTTTTAATATACTTTGTTCTAATTATAGTACTTTGTCATGTTCATATTTGTTTGGTCATTAAATTATCAAAAAAGTAGTTGTGATGTGTAAAAAAATTGCAGCGTTATTTTCGAGGCATTAAGTTCTATTTCATACTCTTAAAGGTCTCGTATATGTTAGAAGGGGAGAAAATCTGAAATGGTGCATTTTGTGTTCTTCCTAAGTTACATTTACTTTCAGTAGAAATGTCTCTGGATGAAAAACGAAATTAATGGTGTAAAAATTTTAATATATTCGCATCTTACAGCGGTCTTGTTCCACTTCACAACGCTTGCTCGTACGGCCACTTCGAGGTCACGGAAATGCTGATCAAACACGGTGCCAACGTGAACGCCAACGATCTTTGGGCGTTCACTCCCCTACACGAAGCTGCCTCAAAGTCTCGGGTAGAAGTTTGCTGTCTATTGCTCAGTGAAGGAGCGGACCCTACCCAGTTGAACTGCCACTCGAAGTCCGCCATAGATGTCGCTCCTACGAGAGACCTTCAGGAAAGGCTAGCATGTAAGTAAATAATTCTTTCTTTCATTTATTTAATGATTCTCAATGTTGAAAATTTATTTATTTGTGCATGCTATTTAACACATAAAATATAGTGACATGAACTTTGTTCCAACCGGGTGTCCCACTTTTTTTTTATTGTAGTCGTATTCGATCGTTGCCAAACTAATTTCTATTTTCAGATGAATATAAGGGCCATTCTTTGCTCGAAGCCGCACGGCAGGCGGACGTCGCCAAAGTCAAGAAATACCTCTCGCCCGAACTGATAGCTTTCAAACACCCGTACACGGGCGACACGCCGCTCCACGCGGTCGTATCTTCCCCCTATCCGAAACGGAAGCAGGTCCTAGAGATGCTCATCCGCAAGGGGGCGCAGGTGAACGATAAGAACAAGGACTTCCTAACGCCGCTCCACGTCGCCGCCGACAATTCGCAGTACGACCTCGTCGAGGTGCTGTTGCGTAACGGCGCCAAAGTAAACGCCCTGGACGGCCTGGGGCAGACTGCGCTACACAGATGCGCGAGGGAGGACAACGTGCAGGCGTGTCGGGTAATGCTGTCGTACAACGTGGACGCATCTATCGTTTCGTTGCAAGGCTACACGGCGGCCCAGGTGGCGTCCGAAAACGTTCAGAAAATATTGCAAGGTGAGTATGTTTCCCGAAGAATCGAGTACCCTCGATATTTATGAATATGGAATACAAATAATTCTCTTGTTCAAATTAGACCAACAAGTATGTTTTGCTTAATTGTGTTGAACTTGTTGAGCGCTGTCTCTCGTAAATGCGGCCAGAGTCGGTACTATGTTAGTGAATCCTGACGTAGATCACACCAGTAGAGAGGTCTATATTTTTAATCCTTGAGATGGGTAATGTTATTCAGAGATGACGCTGCGGTCTTTCTATACTACAGTATTGCCATCATTGAATATAAGTAGCAAACCCGAAAAGATTTGCCGATGCCTTTTATACTTGGAGGGCAGTAGTGATGAGATCATTTTATCACATAGCTTGTCTATTTTTTTTTTGAGTTGCCCTGATTCTATTATACACTATATTATTTTTGAGGAACTGAGGAATTTTAAGTTTTGAGACATATATAGCTAGCTCTCTTGGAGAGTGGTTTGATTTTTTTAATTTTCAAATGATTTCTTCTTTACAATTTAATTCTATCTTTTTTCTTCAAAAAAACTGATAAATTTTGTCGCACCGCTCAGATCCTCCAGCCGGAAGTGCTGACGTAGAGTGCCAACTGTTGGAGGCTGCTAAATCTGGAGATCTCGAATTGGTGCAACAACTTCTGAGTTCGTTTCCTCACATAGTCAACTGCCGTGACCTGGACGGACGTCACTCGACCCCTCTCCACTTCGCCTCCGGTTATAACAGGGTGTCCGTGGTAGAATATCTGTTGCAGCAGGGTGCCGACGTTCACGCCAAAGACAAGGGGTAAGTTCGTTGAATTCGTTTGTATCTCAACTTACATTGAATTGTTTTGACATAAAGTTAATCAGCTTCAAGGGCTTATATATAATTCTATTTAGTTGATCCAAATAAGGCTCTTATGATTCTGAGATTTTCGACATAAATACATAATAATAATAGAGATGATTTTTTGGAGAGTCCTGTTGTCATTCTTCTGTTGAATATCATAGATATACCATTAATTGTTTTATTTGTTCACAGGGGTCTGGTGCCTTTGCACAATGCCTGTTCCTATGGTCACTACGAAGTGACCGAACTGTTAGTCAAACACGGCGCAAGCGTCAATGTTGCGGATCTGTGGAAGTTTACGCCACTCCACGAAGCCGCAGCCAAAGGAAAGTACGAAATAGTGAAACTGTTGCTCAAGGTAATTCAAAAACGAAATTTTATAATATCCAGATTAACTCTCAATGAGAACTGAGTAATAATTCTCACGTTCGTTTTAACGAAGAAAATAAAAATGTGTCCATTTTTTCGTTTAGCACGGCGCAGACCCAAGTAAAAAAAATAGAGATAACGCTACTCCCCTCGATTTGGTTAAAGAGGCGGATCAGGACGTCGCCGACTTGCTGAGAGGAAACTCCGCCCTATTGGACGCGGCGAAAAAAGGCAATTTGGCCAGAGTGCAGAGATTGGTAACCCCTGAAAATATAAACTGCAGGGATGCCCAAGGAAGGAATTCGACACCGCTACATCTGGCAGGTGAGCCATAATGAACAAGGAGGTCTAGTTTGTACTTCTGAAGAATTAAATACAGACTCTTCGACCGGTGGAATTCATTATATATATATATATATATATATATATATATATATATATATATACAGGGCCGTCGCGTGGTTTGTTGGCGCCCAAGGCAAAACTTTATCGCCCCCCCCCCCCTCCAGTAAAACGTATAATTTGTTTTGTTCAAGTTTTGGTTCGGGGGGTGATACCCTAGCTCTTTAGAGCCACTCCATTATCCACCACCCGATTAATTTTCATACGGTCTTCAATTTTTTTACTCTTGTTCTTGGTACTCTTTTTTGTAGTCTACTTAGAAAATTTAAATCTTGAAAGGCATTCGCCTGGCTTTTGCATGAGCAAATGTTGACAGAATTTATTTAAAGTCTTAAAAGTTATTTGCTATTGCCAGAATGGCGAGAGATTTCAGCCTATCTTTTACCATGGTAGAACGCAAATAAGTTTTTATAAGTTTAAGCTTACTAAAACTTCGTTCAGCACTGGCTACCGTCACGGGTATTGTTAGTAACACTCTTGATGCGACCCATAAATTTTTAAACAAATCTTTCCTGTTTTTTTTTATTAGACACAAGATTTCTTTTGGCGTGATTTTGATGGTCCCTTTATCTAAAATATTTTTAGGTCTTCTTTACCTGGAAGTCGAGTAACATTATACAAAAATCCCCATACTTGTTGATGTTGTTTCAATGCAGTTGACCTCTTCTTAAGCGAGTTTAATATATTATCCACTAATGGATGAAAAACTTCCCTTTGAAGGGTTTCTTCAGGCGGCATGTTTATTTCCTCAGATGACTCATAAAAAAAATTCGTTTTGTTTTACGAATTCTTTTCTCGGGGAAAGTGGGTTCCATGTCAAGTTCAGCAGCAATTTCTTTAGCGGAGATTACCGCGTCCACGTATCCATTATCTCTAAATCTATTTAAAAACTCTAAACACGTATTGATCTTTTCAGAACATTCACTGAGGTCTACCTCTTTCCCTTGAATACTCTTACTGACCAAATTAACTTAAAAAAGAATGTCATTCCATAAGATCAAAGTTACGATGAAAGAAAAGTCTTCCATCTGTCATTTGTCAACGATTGAGCTTCAGATGCTGTTTGGGGGTCATCAATTTTGTCGCGTAACTCAACCAATGCATCTCTAACTTCAGCGTTTAAAATATTATTTTTTAAACCACGGCGGCGCCCAAGGCGACCACCCAAGGCCCCACCCACGCGACGGCCCTATATATATATATATATATATATATATATATATATATATATATATATATATATATATATATATATATATATATATATATATATATATATATATAGAGAGCGGTCGCGTGTGTGGGGTTTTTTGTGGTATATATATATATATATATATATATATATATATATATATATATATATATATATATATATATATATATATATATATATATATATATATATATATATATATATATATATATATATATATATATACATATAATATAATATAATATATTTTCTGTCTTAGCCGGATACAATAATGTAGAGGTGGCAGAATATCTTCTCGAAAACGGCGCAGATGTAAACGCGCAGGATAAAGGCGGTCTCATACCTCTTCACAACGCCTCCAGTTACGGTCACCTGGACATCGCCGCCCTGCTCATCAAATACAACACCGTCGTCAACGCAACCGACAAGTGGGGATTCACGCCTTTACACGAAGCCGCTCAGAAAGGGAGAACTCAACTTTGCGCCTTACTGGTGAGTTCGAAAATTCATACACGAATTTGATCGTACAACAAACCGAAATGTATTGAGAAAATTATGCTATTAGAATATTTCATTTCAAACTGTTTCTAATAAATTTTCATCGAACTTTTCGGGCGCTATTTTGTGTCTATTTGCTAAAAAGGTTTGTTAGAAGATATAAACTGAATGAAAGGATGAACAAATTATGTTATAAAAAAAATTGTTGAGCGAGTTTAAAGTATTCGTCAATGATGTGTTTCTTGTAGAATTTTCATGATTATTTTTTTCGTATGTTTTTCAACCAATCAGAACGATCAATTTAGTTAAGTTACCTTGTATAATTTCATGTATGAATAAGCCAATAGAATCCGTGAATTTTCCATAACCACTGCGTATTGATAAGTGAATATACCCTTGACGACGTGATATAATCGTTTTGGTGTTTTGCCTCGTGTCAAACTGTGACTGTTTTCATATTGACGATGTTTTGACGTGTGTCAAAAAAAATTAATGTTTTTTATTCGTTATATAATCGCCACTCGACGTATTTTCTTAAAACATCACTCGAGCTGCGCTCTCGTGATGTTTCGCAAAATACTTCTCCTGACTCGGAAGTATAATCGATTATTTTCGATGCTCTTGTGATATTATAACTGATAATACCTGATTATACATAGAGTAACTCTACCAATCGGAAGCCGTCAAATTTTGTTTATCTGTTCACTGTTCAAAAATGAGTTGATTCGGAGATTATACTTAATTTACTCAATGAATAATCGTATCAAATACAATACGTACTTCAAAATAAATACGGACAGTCTAAATAATCCTCCCGCTTCGCGGTCGGATTATTTTTTTTTTTTTTTTTTTTTTATTGGCAATTAACGTGTCTCGGCATCTAGTGGCCACTGACACAGGATCTATGATACATTGGGTTACATAATAAAAAATCAAATTAATTTAAACAGTAAACAGTCTTTAAGGAACTGTATCACAGAACTAAACTGGTTAGGTGCACCGAGAATGTTTTTGAGAGTTCCACTGAGTTTGTGTTTATGACGAGTTGGACTGTAGTGTTTGCAGTGTAGAAGTATGTGCTCAATTGTAAGTCTCGCGTTATCACAGAATTCACAGGTAGGGGGATTCTGTGCAGACATCAGGTATCCATGTGTGAGCCGGGAGTGACCTATTCTGAGTCTTCTTAGAACACTTTTGTCTTTTCTTGTCATTTGAGGCATTTTCTGCGTGGAAACAGTGGGTTGGATAGTATGTAGTTTTGTGTTGCGTGTATCCCAATGTGTTTGCCATATTTGAATCTTCATTTGTCGTGCTGCTGATTTTAAGTCTTGGTGGAGTTGAATTTGCTCTACTGGCAAGTCGGAGGAACAAGTTTGTTTTGCTGCTTGGTCTGCACGTTCGTTGCCCGCAATTCCTACATGGGAGGGGATCCAGATGATATTCACGTAGATACCTCTAGTGTGATGATGGTGGCAGGTGTCGAGGATATCTTGAACTATGGGATGTGTTGAATAGTCGTTTTTAATAGAGTATATTGATGAAAGGGAGTCTGTACATATGGCAAGTTTACTGTTATCCTGTACTGGGGTCCTCAAAGCTTGTAATATTCCGTATAGTTCAGCTGTGTATATACTACATAGATCAGGAAGTTTGTGTGTTACTATTGTTGTATCTATTGTAGTAACAGCACATCCAGTACCATTAACTCCTTTGGAAGCGTCAGTGTAAAGGATTTGGTCGAACTGCTGGTCATTTACCATTTCTCTGAATCTTTGTATAAAGACTATGTTAGGCGTTTCGCACTTACTGTAATTGCTTAGGCATGTGTTCAATAGCGGCGGTTTTTTGGTCCATGGAGGAGTTTCAGAAAATTTAATGGGAGTTGTAACTGTGAGGTTAGTGTTTCTTGGAATAAGGTATAAAATTTGTGGACACGAGAGCGGCGTTCTAGGTCTGTTTTCGGAAGCTGGTTGTATAGAATCAATTAATTTAAATACAGGGTTTTGTGGATAGGCAGATATTCTGGAAAAATAGGATGTTAGTTGATATTCTCGTCGTATGTAAAGGGGTGGTTCAGAAGATTCAAGATAGATGCTTTCTGCCGGACTGGATCTAAAGGCTCCCAGACATATTCGTAGTGCTGTGGTATGGATTGTATCAAGATATTTAAGGTACGTTTTGCAGGCGCTCATGTAAAGTATACTTCCATAATCTAATTTGGAGCGGACTAAGGATCTATAAATCCGTATTAGTATTTCCTCTTCCGCTCCCCATTGGTAATGTGCTAATGATTTTAAAATGTTAATCCGATTTAAACACTTAGCTTTTGTTTCCTGAATGTGTTGTCTCCATGTGAACCTTTTTCGGATTATTTAGACTGTCAAACTGACATTCTTTGTAATTATGCAACAAGTTATCGATGTACGTATAACCTGATTATTTTGAAGAACTTATAGTATTACTACTGATTATATTAGAGTTAGCACCCAAACAAGTGATACAACATCAACATGACACTTCGTAATTTTCACTAAACTTGAATATTCAATTTTTATGACTATTGCAAAATGGATGTCAATTAATGTAATTTGATAGGAATTTATCAATTAATACACTAATAAACAATTGACAATTAACGATTATAGAAATAATAACAAATATGAATTTTGAACATCATGAAATAAGTACAATAAAAAAAGATGTAAAATAGTCGTCTGCCTAGTAAATTGAATTTTACGCGCTTCTTCATACTTCCTTTTACTCATTTCCCACTCATTCGAGCAGTTAGTCCAAATAAAATCCCAAATATTGAGAGCTAACAAATTAAAAATTGCCTCAAAGTATTACAAGCAGACTTACTGAGAAGAAAATCGAAACATCGAGTTATTTATTCTTCAGAGCTCTCATCTATAAATCTGCTCTACTCAGTCAGTTGTTTTATGAATCGATAAACAACAAATAATATTTCAGTCCCCGATTTTCAATCTGTTTCAGTTGGCCCATGGCGCTGATCCGTTCCTGAAAAATCAAGAGGGCCAGGCTCCCGTAGATCTGTCTTCGGCGGACGACGTGCGAAGCCTGCTACAGGACGCGATGGCCAGCCAGCAGAACGTGCCCACCACCTCCAGCCAGGCGGCGTCCGCTCTCGGCTACATCTCGAATCCCGCGTCCCCCATTATGCCGTCTCTTAACGTGGAGACCGTTATAATGCCGTCGGGTGCGTCGATCCAGCTCGCGGTGCCGGTGGGCAACAGGGGAAGCATGGCGATAGCCGAAGGATGCTGTTCGGCCATGAAACTCGAAGGTGATAAACTTGACGGTGTTCATTTTATCGATGCCGCTTGAATTAATGAAAATATTCGGAATTAATTTATTTTTTTTAATTTTTATTTATTTTTTTATTTTATTATAAAGTCAACGGATCAATGATCATTTTCATACAATAAGCATAAATGCAAATTCAGTAAACAAGTAATAATAACTATATATAAATATGTCACTGAACAACCATAACATATTTCCCAAGTTGCACAGTAGAAGAGTTTAACAATCATAACCAGCCTAGAAATACCTATTAACAATTTGTTTCAGTTCTTTTTTAAATAAACTTAAACTTTTAGTGTTTAAAGTTGTAGAAGGAATCACGATTTTATTCCACTTTCGCCTTAGTCTAAAAACCGATGAATTGTAAATATAATTTTTATCGGTGTGCACCTCCACAAGCTCTATCCAGCGCCTCAACATATAGGAAACATTTCTTATAGCAAGTAGAATTGATACACTATCACAGTTTATAAGACCCAAAAAAACTTTCTTCAGAAAATACATATCCTGATAAATATGTAGAGATTTGATGGACTCTAATTTGATTGAAAAAGCAAAGTTTGAATAGTCATGTTCATTAAACTGGAACCTTTTCCCCATTTTATAAGCTATATATCTGAAAAATTTGGTTTGGACAGATTCCAGAATTTTAACATGAGTAATCTTAGAAGGTGACCATATATCGGACCCATAAAGTAATATAGGTCTAACAAGAGTTTTGTAAAGATTAATAATAGTATCATGTGATTTAAATTCCCTTGTTGATCTCATAATGAATCCCAACATTCGAAAAGCTTTAGAGGTCGTAGCATTCAAATGCAAATCAAATTCAAAGTTTTCTTGGAAACTCACACCAAGGTCCTTTATACTACTAACATTTTCCAATATTTGACCGTTTACAGAATAATCAAATGGAAGTTTCTTACTTTCACTTCTAACAAACGAAAGAACTTTACATTTGGCACAGTTAAGCTTTATTTGGTTAAGACAAGACCATTTATAAATAAGCTCTAAGTCTTTCTGTAAATTGACTTGATCATAAAGATTTTTTACTCTATTGAAGATTTTTATATCATCAGCGAAGATTAGTATAATAGCAAAGTTTAAGTTATCACAAACATCATTGATGAACAATATAAATAGTAGTGGACCCAAGTGGGAGCCCTGTGGTACACCAGATGTAGCCTTGAAAAATTCGGAAAATTTTCCTTTAATTCGTGCTAATAATTCACGATCAGTTAGATATGAATAGATCCATTTCAAGGTACCACCACTTAGACCAAAACCAGACAATTTGCATATAAGCAAACTGTGATTCACAGAATTACTTCTTAATTCTAATGAAAATTTCTCAGTTTCTGACTTACGAACATTATTTTGTCTAGGTACCGCTTCCGACGTGGGTAACATCACGGATCTACGAACTTTCCTGCAGAATCTCAACCTCGAACAGCTTCTCGACATATTCGAGAGGGAACAGATCACTCTGGATATATTGGCGGAGATGAACCACGACGATCTCAAACAAATCGGCATTTCCGCTTACGGGTTCCGTCATAAGTTGATAAAGGGCATCGAGCGATTGGTGGCGAGCTACGGCGGATTGTGGACCACGCCCACCAATCCCGGCACCTTATTGGTGGATCTCTTGACTGACGATAAAGAATACATCACGGTGGAAGAAGAGATGCAGAATAGCGTAGGACAGCACAGGGATAACGGACAAGCGGGAGGGGTGTTCTCTAGATATAATATAGTTAGGGTGAGTTTAGTGTGTTAATCATTAATCCCATTAGTGCTCTTGATAAATTTGTTTTCATTAGGCGATGAGCGGAGAAATTACTTTATTTCACGTTACACTTCAGACACTCTTCTAGTAATTTTCGTATGATATCCTGACTTTTACGATGAAATCAATTCATCAATCATATTATGACGGAAAGAAATGGACAAAATATGTTATAGATGACACCCGCCTTACTTGAAATACGTATAAAAAACGCAAAAAGTAATGTAATAATTATTATTTTCACTTTTAAAGACTTACATATAAGAAGCGACTTGACATATGATATATCGTTAGAAAGAGAAAAAAAATCATTCCAACCAAACCACAGCCAACTATTTAAAATAATACATCTTTAGGCCACAACTCGAAATTTCACTTTTTTTTCAAATTAATAATAATAATAATAATCTTTATTGCACCTAAGTAAAAAGAATAAGTACAAAAGGTGAAAGTTCGGCTATAGCTGTTCTACCGCTACCACCAAAACAAAACAATCACTGTATACAATTCATCTGAAAATTCAGACATTTTTAGTTAAGGTACCTTTTCAATCTATTGACATTAACACAGTTATGTGAATAGATATTTTTGTGATGTAAATAGCAGAAGCCTAAATAAAGATATATATATATATATATATATATATATATATATATATATATATATATATATATATATATATATATATATATATATATATATATATATATGTTCAGAAAGATTTCCGCGAAAAACTTGGTTCACGGAATGAACCGCAAGAGCATACGCAAACACACAAACATCACCCCACCTCTACCTCGTTCCAATCCCACTGAACAAGAATTTACACCTAAATTATTTCTTCCGTACATCAAAGGAGTAACAGATAAGATCGCAAGATCTCTCAAAAATACAAACATCAAAACAATATTCACTACTCAACAAAAACTCTCCCATCTGGTCAGATCCGTCAAGGATAAAATTCCTAACGAAAATCACGGTGTTTATGAGATTCCCTGTTCCAATTGTCCTCGTTCCTATATAGGACAAACGAACCGACGAATTCAGGTCCGTGTCAAAGAACATTCACTTTCGGTAAGACACTCAGATATCGCCAACGCCCTTTCCCAACATCACACCCAAACAGGCCACATTATCGATTTCCCCAATACAAGAACTATTGCTCCCGTCCGATCTTTCAAATCCCGAATTTTCCGTGAAGCTGTAGAAATAGAAAAACGTCCAAATTGTTTGAACACCAGAGATGACAGTCACAGACTCCCATCAGCATGGAAACCACTTCTGAGTGGTCGCCATGTCACACCCAATCAGAGTGCATCCCGCACTGATGAGCGTGAGTACCCACCCCCAACCCTATAAATACGGCCACGCGACGATCGGCCCGTCAGTTGACTCTGAAGAGTAGGCAGATTGAGACTTCAGAGTTGACAGGAAGCAGTACGGTTAGTGGAGTAGGCAGGTTGAGACCACGCAATCGTATTGTTTCCGATTCCTCCTAATTCGATTCGTGGAGTAGGCAGATTGAGGCCACGAGTCTGAATTATTTACCTTCTAATTCTCCTGAAGATGGCTTCGCAAAAGGAGCCGAAACGTCGAGATTTTTCAAATCTTTTACGCGGTTCATTCCGTGAACCAAGTTTTTCATATATATATATATATATATATATATATATTAAAAACGATCCAGATTATCATTGAGAATCTTCACAGCTATATAAGAAAAAGCCCTTTCGAACTTGGATGACCTATGGCTGGGTTTCGTGGCTAGTTATGTATAATGATACATATATTTTGGATAGTTTTGATTGCATAGTAGTAATTCATTGTTTCCATTATATGTTTTCATGTTAATATTGTTATCAAAAAATGAGATAAATTGAACATGCCCCTTATGAGAATATTTTTTCATTTGTTTTCAAAGTAATATATAAATGAACAAAACTAAATTTGAATTTACTACGTTTATTATCACAAAATATTTTGAAAAATTTTAACATTGCGATTGCAATTTCGGTCACTAGACCATCATCGGGCAGATTGAGTTAAGAACTGAATACAGAATTAAGTGTAGATTTGCGCTTACGGGTGGGAAAGAATTATTGCAGGTATCTAAATAGACAAGAGGAAGATATTTCAAGAAGGGCTACTCGAGTGAATTTCCCAAATTGGTACAATACAATGTTCTTAGAAAGGTCGTTATTGTTTGGATACACTAAATATAGGAGAAGATATCAAGTCAATCTGGTCGTTCAGCAAGATATCTTTTGCATTATGATTGAGTTTAAAAATTTCTAATGATTCTAAGTAAGTAAGTTTGGTTCCTTTTGGTAATTTGTGCATGATTTGAAAATTATCTATTTGTGGAAATGGGTGATGGTTTTCACGGCAATGATTTGAAAACGTTGAATCCGTTTTATTTTTCAAAAAAGATTGTTGGTGTTCTTTAAATCTTGTCTTGAACGATCGACCAGTCTGACCTATATATACTCCTTTACATACAGGACAAATCAACTTATAAACTCCTGAACTTTCAAATTTTGAAGTGATATCTTTGGCATTGAATAAAAATCCTGAGAGTTTTGTCTTAGGTTTGAAAGCAATTTTAATATTACATTTAGGTATGACATTAGCAACTTTTTCTGTTAGAGGACCAAAATATGTTAAAGATGTGAATTTTTCCGATTTTTCTACTTTTAATTGAGGATATATGCTGTTGTACGCTAGTTGACTACGTTTCCTGTTTATCATTTTATCTATCAAACTTGTATGAAAACCATTATTTGAAGCAATTATTTTTATAGTCGAAATTTCTTTTTCTAAATTTGTTACGGATAATGGAATTGAAAACGCTCTGTGGATCATTGAATTAAAAGCTGAATGTTTATGGGAAAGAGGATGATTTGAATCCGACGGAATACATATATCCGTGAAAGTTGGTTTTCTATATATATCGAAACTCAAAGTATTATTATTATGGAAGATAGTTAAATCCAAGAAGTTTATCTGTCGATCCAATTCTTTTTCAATTTTGAACTTTATATTTGGGTGAATGCTATTGATATAATTCAAAAACTGATCTAATTGTCTCGCAGTGCCCTTAAAGCGCAAATCTATACTTAATTCTGTATTCAGTTTTTAACTCAATCTGCCCGATGATGGTCTAGTGACCGAAATTGCAATCGCAGTGTTAAAATTTTTCAAAATATTTTGTTATAATAAACGTAGTAAATTCAAATTTAGTTTTGTTCATCATGTTAAATTATCACGTAGTAACGACGGATTCCATCAACTAATATATAAATCCTAATATAAATAATTCTTATGTTGGTTTTCATTTGGTAACTGGAAAACGTATATTTATTTAATGTACTTGCTATTCAATACATAATTTATAGCGAAAGGAACTTCATTCTGGGTATTCAATGACACCTCTCTTCTTTTTTAGTTATCTCATCGCAAAACAAAACTATTTTACGACAAACTGGAAAAGTCGATGATAAAGCTCAGCTGCCATGTTTAGATTTTTTAATTTATTACCTTCTGCACGCTTTAATATGAGTACCTCGACATTAATTTTCTTGATTTTTTTCTAGATACAAAAAGTACAAAACAAGAAACTTTGGGAACGGTACTCGCACAGAAGACAAGAAGTGGCCGAGGAGAACTCCAACCAATCCAACGAAAGGATGCTATTTCACGGATCTCCCTTCATCAATGCGATCGTGCAGAAGGGTTTCGACGAACGTCACGCGTACATCGGTGGCATGTTCGGGGCGGGAATTTATTTCGCCGAGCATTCCTCGAAGAGCAATCAGTACGTTTACGGGGTGCTAGGAAGCACTGGCTGTCCGACGCACAAGGACAGATCGTGCTACGTTTGTCACAGGTGAGTATTTATTGACAAGTAGTTCTGGAACGTTTTTATTTTACTCCGGCGGAAACTTAAACCGTTCCAATACAGATTTCCTGTAATTCCAATCCATGCGGTGGGCAATGGTTCCTGCGATTGCTCATAGGCGGTGCTGCGTTTTGACCCACTTATGGAGGGTAGAGGTAAGGAGGACCATCTCTGTGTATGAAAAAGTGTCCGTCAAAAATCGTCAAATTGGTGGCGCCACAATAGCAAGTGGGTACATTTCAAATGACGCGCTGTTGTCATATTGAAGTCGTTTTTACTTTTATTTACCTCATTAACAAATTCTTGTAGAAGACTAATAAATTATAAGAAGTGTTTAAATTGCGCTTCAGTTTCAGTTTTAAGAGTGCCATATTTGTTTTTAATACATGTAGGCAACGCATGACTCACGACTTCATCGTGACACAATTTTGCTAACGCAATGTGTTGAAACACTAGGTTGTGTTAGTGTCATTATTTCAACACCCAATATTTCACTGTGTTACCCAGGCCTATTCCCGACACTTAAAAACCAACAGATTCATCGTACTCTGTAGATTTAGGTTCGATGTTATGCGCATATTTTATGGCGATTTGAATATCACGATGAGTCGATTACAGTTTTACACATTTTAAACAGAAGAGCGGCATTTTTGGACTAGTAGGTATCTTGAAAAAATTTTGGAAGACGAACTGAGTTCTATGGAAAGAAAATACAGTGACTCAAAAATAAACTAATTCAATAAACTAATAAATAAGATAATAAAAGCACCCATTCAAAAATAAACTACATAACCTAGCTTTCAAACTTCAAAATCCCAATTACAAAAGTTGGCAATAGCGCGGCATGGAATCCCTTCCTATTTCATGCTCTCTTGCTATTCTGGCGCCACTCTGGAAGGTTTTGGAACTGCAATTTGCAGTTTACAACTGGACACTTTTGCGACTGTTTTCCAATATGAGATGGTCCTCCTTACCTCTACCCTCCATAGACCCACTCCAGTATTGATGTCGTGCGTTATTCATAAAGACGGATTTGAGTGGTACTGAGCTAGTTAGCTGAGTGTGCCTCTTGCTGATTAATATTCGGAAGGTCCCGGGTTCAAACTCCAGAGTCAATCTGTCATGAGTTTTTTCAAAAGTAGTAAATTTTCTTATTGTTTATTATCATCACCATTAATTAGTAATTACTGCATTTGTGGAATAGAGATTTGAACTCGACTTCGTGTTGATTAATTTAAACTAAATACTGCGAGGATCATATCAAGAGGAAAACTATAAAATTGACGGATTTTCGAACCCTCCTTGCTAATCGCGATTCTTCTACAACGAATGCATTTCTTTTTCTAGAAACTTGCTGCTGTGCAGGGTTACCCTTGGAAAGTCGTTTCTGCAATTCAGCGCCATGAAGATGGCGCACGCGCCGCCCGGGCATCATTCGGTGGCCGGCCGGCCTTCGTCCGGCGGCCTCAACTTCCCCGAGTACGTGGTGTACAGGGGCGAGCAGGCCTACCCGGAATACTTCATAACCTACCAGATCGTCAAGCCGGAAGAATGTCCCACCGGTGCGGACTCCGACGTTAGGTGATTCGGGCAACATCGCTGGTCGGTGGACCGTAAGACATGCGCCAATAAGGGTTACTTTTGCAGTATTCTGTGCGACGCGTTGAACTTTCTTAAGCCGACGAGGAAAAAGTGCAGCTGTCGGGAAACGACTGGTTAAAACGATCTAGTTCGATGGTCGACGAGATGTCGTTTATTCTCTTTGAAGTAGGTGCCTAAGAAATTTTAAAGATTAAGAAATGACACGTTATGCACATTACCCCTCGATATTAATTTATTTTTCCTATTTTACGAGAATCGTCGTTATGAAATTTAATGAGTAATTTTCATTAAATTTTATTTCATGAATATAAAAAAAATTTAACACTCTGAAAGGTTATCGAAGAAATGCTTATTTTTTGTATTTTGTAGTAGATCTGTTCTACTACAAATTTTAGTGATACAATATCACTAAAATATACAATCAAGGAATAACTGAGACTGAGATCTCTCACATGACTTGGTGAAACATGCTAAATAATGATAATTAAATGAAAAATTTTTTTATTTAAAAAATAAAAAAAACACTTGGAGTTCTTAAATTCCTTTCTGTTTGGCCAATGTAGAAAGAAGTTAGTAATAAAATATCGGCAGTAGTGTTTACAAAATATTTTGTGATGAATACCCATCTTTTTCTATTTGTCAAACCGAAAGAATTTAAACACTTGTATTGAAAAACACAAACAGTCAATAATATACAACAAAAATACCACTGGCCTCTCAGATCATTGCATTCATTTTAATCATTTCATAGATTTTAATAAGAATTCACGCACGAAAGGCAAACGACTTTACCTTTTGAAAAACCTAGACATAATTACTCTCCATAGAACTAAATTCCCTCTTGTAAATGTCCAAACTGATTTACATTTGTCTCTCTTTTACTTTCAATATTATAAAAGAACCGGTCGTCATCTTCTGTTTTCCGAAGATGAAATAATTGTTTATACAGTGAAACATTAGTGTTTTTTATTTAATTATCAACTATTGAGGAATATTATATTTCAGAAAAATTGCAATTCTTGAATAATTGGACTTGCAAAATATTGTGGAATGAATCGAGTGGTTCAGTTCATAATATCTATTCTAATTTGGATCCCCAAATATTTGGAGAAAGGATTGTTTCAATATTATTCACTGGATGCCATATCATCCGAGATGCTTTTAATTTGATGGTTGTGATGTGAGCAATTAAGTTGTTTTTGAATATTTGCTATCGTCAAATAGAATCGAAATTAATTGTGGGTAGTAATTTAAATCGAATCGGTGTCGCTTAAAAATATTGTATTTACAATCGAAAGGAAACGGTTAATTTTCGACGTTATATGTGACCTTTAATTTTTAAATTAAATACTTCTATCATTAAATATGCTACTTTTCCAAAATTGTTGCCATTTTTGCCTTCAGGACCATTCCTTACGCAATAAATTCTACGATTATTTTTTTTTAAATCAATAAGAATATGTTTTTGTCTATTACCATTATCGAATTCGTATTTTCATTTGACTGCTTATAGAAATATTTCATTTGGATATTGGGAAGAAAGATTCGTTTTATAAAGTGAAAGAACGACCGCTGTACGATAATTGTTGTTAACGTAATTGCAATTTTATGTATTTAACAGGACTAATTGTAAAATAGCTACTATCGACTGAGGTACTCGGATTTCAATTTTGAAAAAAGATTAATTAACTAGACGTAAAGTGCAATAAAACGGTCATCTCGGATTTTTAAATAAATTTTGCAAAGTTAGTTAAAAAAGGGCACAAAAATGGCTCCGAACGGCCGACACTACGAATATGGTGCAGTAGTAACGTCGGCGCGCCGCGAGATTGTATTACTATTAAGCGTTCTCCTCTTCTCCTTCTTCCCCCACTACTGCACCATATTCGTCCGGTCGGCCATTCGGAGCCATTTTTGCGCCCTTTTTTAACCAACTTTGCAAAATTTATTTAAAAATCCGAGATGAACGTTTTATTGCACTTTACGTCTAGTTAATTAATCTTTTTTCAAAATTGAAATCCGAGTACCTCAGTCGATAGTAGCTATTTTACAATTAGTCCTGTTAAACACATAAAATTGCAATTACGTTAACAACAATTATCGTACAGCGTTCGTTCTTTTTACTAACTTTAAGTAATTAAACATTGCAACCTTTTTGCAAAAGCAGAGACCTGTAAGTTGTAAATTAACGAAATTATTAAATTAATAAATAAATAAAAAATTCTTTGGCTATCAATTGTTATCTTCGTTACTAATCATCCGATTAAGTCGGGCGAGGTCTCATACTCTTCGTAATTTAATTATCTACAAATTTGCTATTGACACTATCCAGATTACTCCATCAGTTTATTAGTTATAAAGGAAAAAGTAATAAAAGTACGATTTTTTTGTTGAAATTGTTCATAAAAAAATAAATAATGGTATTTGCGTGTCCAAAACATAACACAATTAATCTATGAATTACCCTGCTCACGATGGCATAGTTGGTTTTCAGATGGAATCGATGTCAAAAAAAAATACCTATTGCTTAGACTACATCTTGGTATTAAACATAATAGAGTAGAATATACTGGTCATTTGAGCTAACATAGTCCATGGTTATGTTAGTTGAGATTTCATTGATTACATATTATCGAAAAAAGTAGGTGCAATAAAACCAGTATATCATTGAATTATATGTGAAGAAATCTACGATATATGCATCGATTATATACGTTTTGACACTATAGCCTATGTATTACCCCATATGTATTTTTAATCATAAGAAAAAAAGGGCACATTGCATTTTGGTTTGTTCATATTGAAAATATATAAAGTGCCAAAATTTCAAAAATTTCTAGTAACTTTTAGAAGAAATGTGAAGTTGCCATTGTGATAGCAATTAATTATTTTCATTAGATATTTCATTATATACATCAGAAAATGCGCCACATCTTTATTAATTGAAAAGAAAGAAATTCATCAAAATATAGACATATCTTTTATGTCGTAATTTATATAACTATGAAATTATCAATTTTTTATTATAATCTTCGAGTTTGGTCGCTCTAACTTGTCATAATCCGTATATAATAATATAACATATTAAACTTGTTTCATACGTTTACACACAAATTGAATGATGGTAGCGTTTCGTCCTCTAAGTTCATCAAATTTCCAGTTAAATATCATAATATTAGATCCACTGTAGATATTTGGCTATATTTTAAGTTAAATTCTGATGATCTGATTGACAAAAACCATCATTCACTGTAAGTGTGAGGATATGAAACATACTAATAATATAATTCATTTCTCATAACACTTCACATACAAATGAAACGAAGTTTATAAAAGAAATACACTTATTTATTTTTTTGTAAATAAAAATTTCGCATTCACATATTCAAAAATTATCAAACTGTCAGATTAATTGTCATTCTGTAGTTTAAGCGAGTGATAAAATATTCATTTAACAAATAATCAATCGCCCCCGAATTATTATAATTGTACCACAATTTTTGATTATTTCACTACATTCCTTTTGAAGGATACAAGTACCATTTAACCACGAAAATTAATGATTAAAATTATTTAATTGTAAGCAATAACACTTTTATTCGATTATGAAATAGATTTAATTTTGTAAATACATCATTTTATTCTTATAAGAATATAAAATTATGAAAAAAGCCGGCAAAATGATTTCAATTGAATAGGAAATTATATTAAATTTAGGTGGGAAAAAATGTGTTCAGTAAGCATCATACATATATGGGCAAATGGTGTTCCTACTTATTTCTTTTATAAAATAGAAACTGAGTGTATCAGTTAATGTGATATTGACATTAGTATTTTAATTTATTATTATGGTGTGGAATTTTATTTGTTTAATTTAACTGTGAATATTTTTCCAAAAATAAATATATCGAATGGTATTTCATTGTTTTTTTTTGTTAATCTACATTACTTTCCACTTGTTTTAAGCAAGAAATATCCACGTAAAAATGGTGGTGGTTGAAAAAATTTACCACAGTTTTGTTCTTCCTCGAAAACAACCCCAAATACCAAAGTTCATTTTGTTTGATGGGAGCTGCTGGAGATGCCATATGTGACGGAAAAATATATATATATATATATATATATATATATATATATATATATATATATATATATATATATATATATATATATATATATATTTGAATTGTTGTTGCCTGTGAACTATTTGTAACTTTTTGATAATTATTAGCAATAACAGGCTAGGTGAATCTCAAAAAAACTCGATTTGAAAAATGAAAAAAAAACGCAGAGAAATTTTAGAAATGTTACATATTCAAAAAAAAATAAATAAAGTCATAAATGATAGAACAGATATAAAACATTCAAATTCAATATACTCAGATTTAATTCTTTAATTTTTCTAAGAAACAACGTAAATCAAGACACAATAATTCAACAAACAAACTCTAACCATAACAACTCATCTTCTTCGTCAAAATCTAGACATCTAGAATTTTCAATTTTTCTAAAAAAGGGTATAGTGTAGAACATCTCCAAAATTACAAGTAATGTCTTTTTAAAGACAAATCCAACACTCAAATATTTTAAACCTATTTTGTACATTTCGTGGGTGAAGGTTTCTGTGGTTCCCTTTTCATCTAATATCAACAGACCTGACTGTTGATATTGGACTAAATAGCACGTAATTAGTAACTGAAGATGGCCACAGCCGTAATAAAAAAAATTTAGAAAAAAAGATAAATAGTACCCTATTCTTTGACTTTTCAAAATCAAAATAATTTGAACCTATTTCAAACATTACGTGGGTAAAGGTTTCTGTGTTTTCCCTTACCATCTTATAATAACATATTTGAATGCAAATATTGGACTGTATAGCACGTAATAAATAACAGAGAACAGCCACAGCCAAAAAAAATTTGATGAAACATAGTAGTCTTTTTTAACTATTCAAATTTTTTCAAATCAATAAATGTCAAAGAAATTTCAATATTTCAAAAGATTTGAAAAAGCCACTAATGCTTGAACGGCTGGACCGATTTCACTCATTCTTTTTTTGTTGTGTTTTTTATTGTCAGAAGGTTATGAAAGAAAAAATTAAGAAAATTGCGCGGGAAATTAGAAAATTTGAGAATACTTAACCACCATATAAAATTATTTCTAACCTATGTCATTTTTATTTTGTCATGACTTAGAATAGAAAAATTCATATTATTCTCAATTGTTTACCCTTCTACGATCAACCCATATTTTTGCATCTTTTTATTTTTTAAAATTTTATCCACAGATCCGCAATAGGGCTGCAAGATGGCAATCGAAAATAACAATAGTCGGTTTGAGAATAGGTCGTAATATATTTTTCATACCCCCAATATTAACATTTTTGCCGGGTCAGATAGATTGATAGATAGATAACTAGATAGATAGATATACATAGGCAGATAGATGAATAGATAGAAAAATAGATAAAAATAATTTATATGGCAGAACGTTTGCCCGGTCAGATAAATTGATAGAATGATAGATAGAAAGATAGATAACTATCTAGATAGATAGATAAAAATAATTTATATGACAGAACGTTTGCCGGGTCAGCTAGTATATATATATATATATATATATATATATATATATATATATATATATATATATATATATATATATATATGATAATATATATATATATATATATATATATATATATATATATATATATATATATATATATATATATATATATATATATATTTCAGGGACAACCTCTGCTCTATTGACTGGAATGACCTATTGTCTTCAATGGGGGATGTGAACCACATCTGGAATAGCTTCTTTAAGAGGTTCAAAGCTTTGTACGACAAGTGCTTTCCAAAAGTTACCGGGAAGAGGAGAGAAAAGAAACTTAAACCAACCCCAAAACTTCTCTGCCTAAAGAACATGCTGGATTACTATTATGTTGCCTCGACAGCAAATCCGGAATACAAAGCTACATACAAAAAAATAAAACAGTATTACGAGTCTGCACTATCAAATGCCAAAAAGGAATTTCATGATGGACTGATCCTTGCATCGGAGAACAAGTCAAAGACGGTCTGGCAGATAATCAACTCGATAACCGGAAGAAAAACCAAGAGCAACAATCTTCCTGACTCAAAAGGTTCCCCTGCAACTTTGGCAAACAGGTTCAATACCTTCTTCAGTGACACCTCCGAAATGACTACCAACATTCCTAAGATGCCGAATACATACTTCAGTAAATCCAGAAGAAACCCCAATAGTTTATTTATCTTCGACGTCACACCATCTGAAGTTATATCCACAGTCAGGTCACTCAAGAATAATCACGCCTATGGTCATGATGAAATACCCCTAAAAATAATTAAGGATAACATTGACATTCTTGCGGCTCCACTTGCACACATTATGCAAAAATCTTTTGTAGATGGTATCTTTCCTGAGCAGCTAAAGATAGCAACTGTCAGACCAGTATTTAAAAAAGGCAATACCGAGGATCTTGCTAATTATCGGCCTATAAGCTCTCTAACCTCGTTCGCAAAAATATTCGAGAAACTATTCGCTAGTAGACTGCTAGACTTCTTTGGAAAGTTCAAGATCATTGCAAAAGAACAGCATGGATTCCTAAGGAACAGAAGTACTGAAACGGCTACTTTTTTTGACCTCGTTGAGCATTCATTGTTACTGGGATGGCTCGAACACTGTGGCATAAGAGACAATCAACTACAGTTACTGAGAACTTATCTAACTCACAGAAAGCAGCAGGTAGTTTTGAATGTGCAGGCGATGCGTTGCCTTTCCACGGAGACGAATCCCAAGACTGGAGTCCCACAGGGAAGTGTTCTAGGTCCGCTTCTTTTTGTCATCTTTGTCAATTCACTTCCCAGTGCTTGTGGAGACCTTGTCTGCAAACCAATTATGTATGCGGATGACACTAACTTTCTTTTCTGCGGAGACAACGTTTCTATGATACAGAGATCAGTGACGCAAATACTGAAAAATATTAGGCAATGGTGTGCTGAAAATCAATTAATACTGAACATGAACAAGACAGAGGCGATGTTCTTCCGCTCAAACTGGGCCAGGCTAGGCTATCCTAACTCACTTGAGGTAGATGGATGCGACTTGTCGATAAGGAGATCTGTAAAATTTTTGGGCCTTAGCATTGACCAGAACCTGAAGTGGGAAGAACATACAACCCAATTGAGAAGAAGGCTAAATAGTGTAATTTTTACACTCCGCATGATGAGAGGACTTGTTAATCTGAGTACGTTAAAAGTGCTATATTACAGTAATTTCCAATCGGTAATGGGATATGGTATCATTTTCTGGGGAAATTCATCTGCTGTGGATGGAATCTTTGCTGCGCAAAAATGGGCAATACGCACTATCCTTAGTCTTGACAACAGAGAGACTTGCCGTGGTCAGTTCAAGAAGCATGGATTCCTCACCATCTTTGGATTATATTTATATAAGGTCTTGACATTTTTCAAGAGGAATGAACACTACTTTTCTCAACACAGGAATCCTAATAACTCAAGAGGAGTACTGCCCTACTACACACCAAAGCACAAAACGGCACTACATGAAAAGAATATTCAAAGCATGGCCATAAGGGCTTTCCAATCTTTGCCCAGACACCTACAAATCCTAAACAGCTACAGGAACTTCAAATCTAAGGTTTCTGAACTGATCCTACAATGCGAGCCCTATAGTATTGGGGATTTCCTGGAGTACACAAGAGCCAGTAAATTATGAAATATCTATCCTAGGATGAATGTTTAACACGGACATGACTTATTTCAGTTTTATTTATACATCCATATTATGTTTAGTGTAAATATTATCTGAGGTTAATAAATATTATTATTATTATTATATATATATATATATATATATATATATATATATATATATCAATCATAAAAGTACATTGAAAAATGTTTCTTGGAGGTACATGTTTTTCCTGGCTAAATATTCTCTATGGGCAGTTATAAGGTTGTGAAAGCTTCTTCAGCCCTTTATGTAATGTTAAATATGAATTTACTTTCCTATCATTCAACACAAATAGCTTCCGAGGATACCTATGAATATAAGAAATTTTGTACAATAACATACAGATGAAGAATTAAATGACTGAAAATTCAAAGATTAGTTTCAATAGAAATATTGGGGAACAGAAGTAAATATTCACATAAGTTCATTGTTTTTTGTAGAAAGTTTTTCAGAATATAACTATCTATATGGAAAGAATTTATCTTGGATTAGAAGGTATACATTGTTCAAAAGCTGTAATATATATTCAGCAAAATTCAGTATCATACAACTTCAAATTCACTTAGACTAACAAGACACTTCCTTAAACTATAGTTTTTCCTATTTACTAATAAAAGCTGATATAAATACAAAAATAACTATCTGTACCATACAGTTATTGCTTTCAAATTATACAATCATATATATGATAAATTTAAAGGAGGGTATAAAAAATGTAAATGATTTTGTAAATAAACTACTGCTGCATTTTTTGTGGGTAATAAATAGACTGGAAAAATTCATAAACATTTGAATAAAAAATTCTATTAAAAAAGTGCAAAATTTTTATCCATCAACCGTATAAATCCACAAATATAAATCTATCACAATAACACCAGAAAAATATTGAAACACGTACAAAAATTTGTCCAACATTTAACATTTGATTATAACAAATTTACTCTCTGTACAAAATAATATAAAGAATAGCATTATTTCTTTAAAGACCAGATGATTTGTTCATTGAAGAAGTAGACGCTTTAGGATTGCTTAATTCGTAAACAATTCCTTTTCCTGCACCTTTTGCAGCCTTCTTAACAAATCCTTTCGGTGTAATGAGGCGAGAATGTTGACCTATCGTGTACATATGTCCTACTGTCCCAAGTGTGTCTCCTGCGACTTCACCAGCCATTGTACCGTACCTGAACAATATTGAACAATGGATTATTATAGCAAATGGTAGTTTTGCCTTTGAGCTAATTTTAATGTAATGAAATAGCAAGCGATAAAAATTTTGAAGTGAAAATATGTAAAATACTTTCGCAAATACAGAATTCCATCTTTTGAATAAACAAACAATAAAATTTTTTGTTAACCAAAATTAAAATTAATAATGAAGTTCAAGACTCAACATAATTAATATGGACTTATTATTGATACTGAATCGTTTAAGTAACTCTTAGAGATATATGATAACCAGTCATTGCAATATGTTCACTTGAATTTGATTTACAGATAATGAAATCTATAAATTCAAAGAAACAGATATACTGATACGAAATAATTATCAAAATATAATTCCTTAAACTAATATTTTCTCAATTATAATTCATAAAAGAAACAATATTGTTTACAACAGATTCACTAAAGTCTGTTTGATATTACGGTATGTCAGAACCGTCGTGTTTTGTTGTAAAAAATATGTCAGAACCTTTTATGAAGTCAGTGTCTCAAACAAATGTCAGTTCGTCTAGTGAAGTCACAATGTGTCAAAACACATGTCAGTGTATTTGATCAAGTCACAGTGTCGAAACGTTTGTCAGATTTTTTCATGTCACAGTCAGTTAATTTGATAAAGCCACAGTATATCAAAACATATGCCAGTTTGTTTGATAAAATCACATTGTATAAAAACATATCCGCCAAATTTTTTCAATCAATTGGAAAACTTGATCTAAAATCTACACTTCAAAGTTACTCACTTATGTTCCACGATCTTCACACTGTTATTCTTCAAATTTTCGCCCAGTATACCAGCTGACGTTTCCAAACCGTGGTAAATCGTCGAAAATCCTTCGATTGCACCAGCAGCAACAGTGAGAATCCCATTTACTTTTTTCGAAGCTTCCTGTTCAGTAATGTTAAATCCAGAAGATAACATACGAGTCCCCTGTTTTTGAATATGGGGGGCCAAGTAACTGCCTAGTTTCATTGTTGCGGAACCTACTTGTTCGGCTACAAAAAATTTATTTCTCACATAAGTTATAAAATTTAAAATAAAAGTTACATTAATAACAAATAAAAATAGCCACTTAAGACATATTTGATAAAGAAGTAAATTTTAAATTTAACTTATTATATTAAAACTTCAATTCTCTATTGATCTTGATTTTGATTAATTTTAATGATTATTTCATGTCAGCGTATTATTCGTATATTCACAAATATAAACCAATTTTAAAGGATAATTGAATATTAACAATCAGGTAACATTCAATAATAAATTAAATTTAAACATTACGTAACTGATACAAATCCTATAATATAATAACGAAGATTTTCACTAATTGCAAGTGAAATTTAATCGTATACTCTCAAATCATAAATTCAATAATGTACTCAAAACGCGAGAACTCTTGAAAAAAACTTTCAAAAACATGAAATCGTTTTCCAATATAGCTAAGCATACATAATCCTCTATTAATTCTGTGAAAATATTTTGAATTTCTGAAACATTTTAACACAACACCAATGAAATTGTATAACACAATAAAACATAAAATTAATCCACTTATTAGTTCAACTACGTCACATAAATCCTAGAAATCGCCATGCACCATAATTAAAACACGCATCACAAAATAAGGTAATTAGAAACTCAACAGGAAAAATTTGCATATTTGTAAAAAGGATGAGAACATTAATTTGGTGGAGTTATTGGAAATTGAAAACCTAGCATATTTCCTATATTTCTAAATGGCCAAGTTGATCTGTACAGCTCATCTTTCTTGATTTGGTCATAAGGTTTAGACTCCACTGGGTACTGCTCGCATCCATAAGTAGAAAGGTTTCGACCCCATTGCATGCTGGAGGGCAGAATGGTCAGATCAGGCTCCCCCGGAATATCTGACACTGTTTAATGAGAGCTAACCATGTATTCTTATTACTTGTTTATTTATTGTGCCTAGTTTCTTGCACCAAGTATTCTCGTTTTTTTTTGTTTTTAGCAATTATATTCCTTTTTGGCCCGGTTGTACAGTAGCGGTTTAAGCCATGGTTCTACTGAGCTAGGCTCAAGGATGAACTCGGTTCAATAATAGCTTTCAGTTGTACAGGTTATTTTGAAGACTAGCTTTACTAAACCGAGTTCAAGAAAATATGTGTTATGTTGGTATCGTTTGCACATGCGCTGTTAATTTTTTTGTCGTTGCTGAGTGCAGAGCAGCAGCATTGCAGATATGTTGTGATTTATGTTAATTTGAATTTTGAAAACGGACACGGAACTTGTATGTAGCATTGTGAAACGGTACGCCAAGCTGTATCTTTTTAAAACGAATTAAAGCCGAATGTCTTGCTCAGAAAAAATAAATAAATTAAAAATAGAGACAGATGGAATAATTGAGTGAAATAAGTTACGAATGGAAAATTTATCAATAGAGAAGCATATTATGCTTTAAAAATTAAAAAGAATTTAAAATGACCAATGTTAATTTATTGTGTTGTATAATAGGTGGATTTGTTAGTAAAAAAGTTAATAATAATAGTAAATGAAATAAAAGTACCTACTACAATTTTTTTTTTATGATTATGATATGGAATAAAAATTTTTATGCCCATCATTATGTAATCATGAGAAGAAGCTTACATAGGATTCTAACATATATTTCTTAAATAAAGAAACAATTTATTACTACAGTTCTCTGAAGTAATTTATTAATTGATGCCTCACAACATTGTTGATATTATGAATATTGTTAGCATTCATGTGAGGTTGAAAATTTACATTATCAACAAAATTAACTGCAGTTTCTTCCATACAACAAAATGGTCCATTATATCTCTATATTTCTTTGGTTGTCTTCCAGCATTATTTAATACTTCTACTATTTCAGCAAAGTCCTCATCATCTGTTAGTTCCTGAAGATTACCATGTAGCTAATGAGCCATTATTTTTATTTTAAATTATTTTGACAAAAATATAATCTAATATGATGATACCTCTACCTTTCCAACAATTTAATACAAGGAGTGAGGTTATATTATCTTTGAGCTCGGTTTAAGCGCCTGAATTTGATGGTTCAGCTGAACCGCATAATTTGACAGCCGGTGAACCAAGCTTTGTGTTGAACTAGCTCTGTGCAACGTTACAGTCTCATTTAAACCAAGTTCAACCTTGAACTTGGCTTAAACCGTGACTGTACAACCGGGCCTTTGTGCAACTCCCACAGTTATTTTTTATACTTTGCATTTTTGTGCAGGAAGCTGTTATGAGATTATAGGAACTTGCATATACAAGTGCTTGAGGGTGAGCGAGGCCACATGATTTATGGTGTGGTATCCAGCAACAACTGTATGAGGAAACTTACGAAAAACTCATGGCAGACCAGAAGAAACAACGTGGTTTGGAACTTGGACCAATGATACTAGACTTGTATTACCTCGGTCGACTGATGGAGAACTAGACATCTACTAGAAATTTTCAAGGGTACTTTTCAACGCTTGCGCAATTGGATTCACGGAATAATTTTGATGCGTAACGACAACTTAATGTTTATATTGGAAATGGTCTCTACAACTTAATGTTTATATTGGAAATGGTCTCTAATCTGTCATCAAGCTATCGTGATTCATTCAAATGAAACAGAAAGATCCGCTCCTCAAGCCGCAGTGATGAAACTTGATGAAGCTTTTTCCAGTAAGGAAACGTTATAGCAAATAAAAATATACTTCGAATAATTTCATGAAAACGGGCGAGAAAATACCCACCGACATATCCTGTCACATTTGCTACTCTTTTGGTTGTATTCTCCGCGATCTGCATTCCCTTGACAACTTTTGGATTAACTTCGGTTGGCTCATTATACGGCATCAACATGTTAATCAATTTCGGCGTACCATAATTCATTGCGTCGCCTAGTTTTTCCGCACCTTTTATCAGGCCCCAGGACAAGTACCAGGCACCTAGAAAGCGAGTGCACAAATAAAAACTTAGTCCGAAACGGAAGTAAAAGAAACCAAGAAAGAACTAGTACTTGGATAACAATATTCGTTTTCAAATTGCTATCGTAACAGAACAGAATATATCTTCTTCTTGCTAAGTGAACTACAAAAAATCGGCAGTACTTACGATAGATTAAGTATGTTGTTCATTTTTTGTATTCTGAGTCAATCTGGCAAAACTGCTTATAATTAGTAAATTCAAAAGCTCCATAAAGCGTTTACTGAGCGAGAAGGTATTTTACAATAAACAGATGTTTCTTGATTGTTTTCCTCTACTTGCATGAATAAAAATATAATTCTTTGTAGAATAATTGAAATGTTTTAAATTATGTTATGTTGTTGTGTACATGACCATACCTTCTATATTTGTGTTTTTACAATTTTATTCTATATCTATGTTTTATTATATATTATTATTTAACAATGTTATTGGACAAGCTCTCTTTTATCTGGACAAATGATGATCTATAGAGATTAAATAAAAAATTTATCTATCTATAAAGTAAGCAAGCTACAAGAGGTAGAGAGGAAGCGAGTTCAAGTTGTGACTTTTCAGGAGGCATGGGGGAAATTTTCGAACGTGTTCCTTAAAGTTCATTAGTTCACATAAAAAAACATACAAAACATCAATAAAGAAGCTACATTTGATTGCTGTATCTGTTTTAGAAAAACTTTGTAATTTTCACATTGCAATCCCAAATCTAAAGGCAAACTCAACATATACTCAATTGAGTAATTGTTAATCTGTCATTGCATACGATTTTTCTTACCCTTCACTATAACATCTGATATTTTTCCACTCAAATCTTCTTCTTTTGGCTCCCCTATGCGATTAAAATGCAGATTACTATCTGCTTGGTGACCGACTATGCCATGTAGTATATTTTCTAGTAAGTTATAAACTTCAGCATCTGTTTCGGAGGGTAAAATGATACCAACTGAAGCTCCTGTAATATTAATTAATAGAACTTTTTCTGACGTAACAACTTAAATTTATCGAAAGCATTAACTTTTGAAAATTATTAATATAAATGAAAATACTTTCTGGATCAATTATCCTTTTAATACAAGCAAATGTTCACATATGAATAGCTCCAATACCACTATCCCATTCTTATAAGTATGTACATGGCAACCCACAGTTGGACAAGAAATAGGAGCATACAATTGGCCAATTTGAAAAAACTAGGGAGTGCCTCAGGGCTATATTCTAGGCCCATTATTGTTCATAGTTTTCATAATTGATATGAACATAAAAAACAACCATACAAACGGTAAAGCTTCAACACACCTATTCGCTGATGACACCGCCCATCTGCTCAAAGGAAAAACACAAACCCATTTAGAGCAAATAGAAATGGAAGTAACACAGGAGTGTGAAGAATGGTTCAGGTGTAACTCTCTAAAACTAAATCCTGAAAAAACGCAACATCTAGTATTCGCTAATAATAAGGTATCCAACTTGAAACTTCTTGGAATTTATTTGGATGGTAGCCTATCCTGGTAAACTCATGTAGAAGAAACAAAAAGAAAACTAACAACAGCGCTTTATTCATTAAGAACAATAAAAAAGGTGTGTTCAGAAAAGGTGGCCTTGATAACTTACTTTGCTTATTTCCATGCAATAATTTCATACGGAATACTGCTTTGGGGAACATCAAGCTATTCATTGGATTTAATGATACTGCAGAAAAAAGCAGTGAGGATTTTATATTCTTTAAAGCAAAGACAAAGCTGTAGAGCAGCTTTCAAACAGCTGAAAATACTTACCGTGCCTTCACTGTATATCCTGGAATGTGTCACTTATGTCCACAAAAATCTGGATAAGTTTCCAAAGAATGGAACATTTCATAACTTCAACACAAGAAAGAAAAGACAACTTCTAATTCCTTTACACACAAAAAAAAAGTCTCAGCAAGGAATCGATTATTGGGGACCAAGACTATACAATCACCTACCAGAGGAAATGAAAACAAGACCACAGACAGGATCAAAATTTAAAAATACAATTAAAGACTTATTATTGACAAGAACATTATACAACCTAGATGAATTCTTTGAACTGTTTTAAGGAGCTACATACATATATTTTGTAGATACTAATTCTCTGTGACCTGGCATGTAAATATTTGATGCTGTAGTAATAAATTATTATTATTAATAAGATGAGCTACGTGATAGTTATTTGTGGTTTTAATAGACTACAGGCTGTAGGCTAACCTAACCTAATGTGTTACCAACATTCAACCATGGAAAGTATGTTTTGAGAAGAAAGCTCAACAACTGGGTAAAGAACAATTCTGAATATTAATTTTGTAGGAACTGTTAAGTTGCATGCCTCAGGAGGCCTCGGTAGCCCAGCGGTAAGGTTTATCTTTTGTAAACCGAGGATAGTGGGTTCTAGTCCCACCTTGCTGTTGGGTGTTTATGTCCCATGAAATTTATTGGTTCAAAGATTTGTATATCTGTTGGGTAATGATTTAGATTCAAGTCCATTGGCCGTTCGGAACCGGCGTTAGCTGTAGATCCCTTGAGATAAAAAAAAAGTTGCATGCATGTTTTCCATTTTGAAAACTTACTTTATGTGAATTATATGGTTTGAATAAATGACTAACAATTGATGAATCTCACCTTCTTCATTGGAATAAATGTCTGGAAATATAAAAGCGCCAAACTCTGTTCTGAAACATGGAGATGCTCCGGGTACCAATGGATAAATCCAATTTCCAATTTGAAGAATTCCTTTAGGCAGTTCTAAATTATCTCCTGGACAATTAAGAAGAACATATATGTCGAATAATTATTGGTATAATATAAATACTTTTATGAGTGGCACATCAGCGTATTATTATAGATTACATATGATTTTCTAATGGAAAATTGATTATAATTTTCACAAATAATCTATCTAACCGTGTTATGATATTAATTGAAGAAAACTAGCTTTCAACCTTTTTAATTTTTGTTCATAGAAAAAAGTAGCGATTTCAACATCCACTTTTCTAATGAAAACTCCATTGTTACTATTTCTTTTGGATGAAGTTGATTCATGAACTAACAATATTTCAGCAAAATCTACAATAAGATACAATACCACTACCAATGCAGTTTTTTGTGACACTTACATAAAACTGAATCGCAAATATATGCACTTTAGTTACCACAAACCATTCATTTTGAAAATTGAATATTCTGATAAAGTTGATAATTTGTATATATTTTAAAATAACTAATCATGAAATGTTTAATTCAAAAACTATAGTAGTATTAGCTTTTAACTCTTCGATATAGCAAACGTTTTAAGAATGTCGACAGTATGCTCACCTTCAGTTAATGCAATTGTCAATGTTTCAGGTTCAGAAAATGAAGAGACAATTCCAGTACTAGAAATAAAATACAGCTTGACCCCTTCGTGTTTATAAATAATCTCAGAATACATGTTCACATCAGGGTCTATATTGATTTGCTGTAATGCACTAGCAAGTTCAGAGTAAGTTTTTGGATTAGAGATTCCATCACTATTAGTTGAAGATCCTGATATTGAGATTACATCATCGTAAGATGGAGGAGATTCTAATTCTGATTTTGGCTGAAGACTAGGTTGAAGAGTTGTGATTCTCATTAAGACCTCAGCTCTTGTCTTCTTGATTTTTTGAATCATAAGTCTTGCTTTCTCCCATGTTGAGTCTGGAGTTTCTGGATATGATACTTGGATCTTGAGGGTATCATCTATGGTTTCTATTCCTTTTTTGTACTTCTCTAAAGCCTGAAATGCATTTATTTATTTTTAATTATTTCTTGTTAACTATGAGAAATTCATGATCCCATTTTTTTGTTTCTCAACATTAAGAACTGACACAAACTTCTAATGGTTGAAACGTTAAATGTGTAATTTAAATTGATTAATTTCAGGTTTCAAATTTATTAAGTGATCTCTTTCTAGCCCTTCTAAAGTATTGGAGAAAATTTTATATATGTATTTGAATAAATATAGGCACTTTATGTGTAAATTCAATTGTCACTGCTTAGGGTAAAACATGAAAATGAATTTTGAAAAGGTGAAATGGCATTAAGAACCATTTTTCTAAGACAACGTATTCCACTAAAATAATTTCAAAATCAAATATTCATTAAAACTCACTTCGTACGGTTTTTCATGCTCCTCAAGCGAAATTGCTTCAGATATGATTTTGTAGATCTCATTATGTTTTGATTCTATTTCAGTGTAAGTCTTTGACCATAAATCATCTCTCGACATCGACATCTCATTTCCCATTTCGAAAAATGATTCCACCGAGCTTTTGTTCATTTCTTTCAAACTCAATTTTTTTTATGTTTACTTGTAAAAAAACTTGTACATTAAATATTAATCTATGGAATGTGCTCTCCTTACTTTCAATCCTACTTTGAATGCTTTCCGTTTTGACTCTTTTGACACAACACTTGAATTGTAAATATAACCTCAACCTTTGAACCCGTTTCCATTATATGGACTCGTCATAAATTCATTTACCGAAGTAACGGATAAACATGGATTTGATGTTAATGATAATGAAAAAATTAGTAATATTGTTATACCAATTACTTTTCAGAAAAAGTTAATTAATCATGTTTTGAATAAATTAGTAATTATTCAACGTAGACCGTTCAGGGAAAGCAGTGGTATTTCATTCCTATTTCCTATAGAATATCACGTCATTAAACGGTGTAAATGAAACATGAGTGAATAAATAATTTCTTGTCGTAATTTAATAAAATATCTAATATTAACATTGAAAATGAAAGATTCTGTAAAAAAGTTTTGAAAAAACCGCCTCAGCTAACATTCTTGCGTTGTAGACTTCGATTCCTAACTTATCGACTGAGATGTTCCAGAAAGATCTTTTTCTTTTACGTCATAGATTAAATACTTCCTACGATCCATTGATAGTGTGCTCCTCCGGCATAATTTTAATTGTAATTAATTAGTGGCCATTCTTGTGTTTTAATTTATAAAAAAATAATCAAAATGTTGTCAGTAGCAAGAAAATTGAGCAGAAAAACACTAGAAATAGCAAAACTAAACGTCAATAATAATTCCAAAAGAAGCTTCAATCAACTTCTAAAAAATGTGAGTATCTTCAATACGTTTTCATTTGGGAAAAAAATACTCATTTTATTCGAGTTGAATAGTTAGCGGTTTCTAAGCTTGCAATTTATATAGTTTTGCTAGATATATAACTATCATGTTAACATTACATCATTTCTGTAAAATTAACCTAACTTTCGGGGTTTTCAGGGTCCTTCAAATAATTACATTCTACACCCCAAGTATGATGCTCCTTTGCGGAACAAGTAAGTATTAATGTTAATTTGATATAGATACATGCCTTTTAAAGAAAAGAACAGGGGAACACCAATATCGAAACTTCTAACCTAACATTTTATGTATGCTGTTACTTGAACAGGATAAAGATCACTTTATTTCAAAACCATCCCATAGTAATCAATATTCAGTACCGTAATATCTCTTGTAAGAATTTCTGTAGCTCTTTACAATTTGAAAGAACCCTAAAAAATTTATAGAGTTTTTGTTATGCGCTACCTAATTTTGGACTGAAAACGATGAATCTAGAGTCAGGAAAACTAAATTTCAAGCATACCACACATTTTTTTTTACAGTAGTTCAACTTTGGCTGATTTAATTTTCAGAGAGTAATAATTGTTGATGAAGTATATGTTCTAGATCTAGATAGAACATATTTTCTGAACATTTTATTATTATTCATATAGAAGATGCAGTGTGTTCTAATACCTGTTATAATTGTCTGCTATTTATAATTAGAATGATAAAATAACTTCTCTATAATTTATCAGATCAGAAGGTGTTAGGGGAGCAGTTATTGGTATTGACTTGGGAACTACAAATTCATGTGTTGCTGTTATGGAAGGAAAACAGGCCAAAGTTATAGAGAATTCAGAAGGCTCAAGAACCACACCCTCAGTTGTAGCATTCACAAAAGATGGGGAAAGATTAGTTGGAATGCCAGCTAAAAGACAAGCTGTAACAAATTCAGCAAACACATTTTATGCAACAAAACGTTTAATCGGTAGGCGATTTGAGGATGCTGAAGTTAAGAAAGATATGTAAGTAATTATAATAAAAAAAAATTCAACTTGTTGTTTTCCCTTTATTTGTTACTGCAGAAATTGTTTGATTGATAATTTTTTGAATTCACTTTTTATCACTTACTAATTTTGTCTGAAAAAGTTTGTTTTCTATTTCACATTTTTCAGGACCAACGTATCGTACAAGATCGTCAAGGCATCCAACGGAGATGCGTGGGTCCAGGCCACTGACGGCAAATTGTACTCTCCTAGTCAGATTGGAGCATTTGTTCTCATAAAGATGAAGGAAACCGCCGAGGGATACCTCAACACAAAGATCAAAAATGCTGTTGTGACTGTACCGGCCTATTTCAACGATTCTCAAAGACAGGCCACCAAAGACGCAGGTCAGATTGCTGGTTTGAATGTACTCAGGGTTATTAATGAGCCAACGGCTGCAGCTCTTGCTTACGGAATGGACAAGATGGAGGATAAAATGTAAGTGGTAAATAGTTTCAACTTCATTCACGTTTTTGGAACAAGTAATGAAACATCCATGACCACTTGACTTCAATAAAGAATACTGAATCAGTTTAATTATAAATGCCATTTAAATTATCTTCTCTGAGATGTCCCTTATACATACTACTTGTTTTAATAGAATACATAATAGGGTACTTGACATGTATACCAAAAATCGATTCAATACCTTTGTTACTACAGTATTATTCGCCAAATGATCGAAAATCAACATCTTTTAATAAATAAGTAATTGTTTGTTAATAAAAAAAGCGTTTAAAAATACGCCAGGATTTAAATTTTTCGAAACGCTCTGTGATTGGCCAATGGGGCGTGTGACGTCAAAGATCAATAAACACAGCACGGGATCAGTGCAGATCAGTGTAAATAAACGCTAAGTGTGGAAAAAAACGCGCTGTGCAGTGATTTGGAAGTGTTTGATTACTTGCCAAAACAAAAGTACGGACAAAAACATCGTTTTATTCAATCTGTGCGCGAAAATGACGGAAACGGGCTATGTAAAAGCCCAATCTGACAACTTGCCTTTCATGGATGGATTCATGATTGCTGCTTTTTTTAGCAACAATTCCTTGTTTAATTCTGCGGAAATTCGAGGCGTGAAAGCTGGAGCGTAAGTAAAATTATTATTTTCACAATGATTGCACAAGCGACCATAACCTCAATTCAGCAGTTGCCATTTCGATTGGCATTTGAGTAAATTATTCGTTGGAAACAATATGATTTTGTAAATTAAAAGAATATGAATTTCACAAAAAAAACACTGCGAAGAAAATGGATTTCAAATAAACAAATGAACTTATAAAACTAAAGCCAAAACGAATTTTTCTAGAATTAAAAAAAATCAAACAATAAGTTTATTTCACTTTTAGAATTTTCAAATACCTTAAAATATGTAATATGATTATAAAAATTATATTCATATACAATATTTTTGTTTACTTACCACTATTATATTCATAATATTATGTATGTTATTTGAATTTTCCTTTTTTTGATTAGTTAATTGCATATAAAATATATTTGCACAATCTATATTTATAAATTCAGTAATTATTTAGTATGTAGTTTTCCATGTCATTTGGTACATCATGTTATACATTATATCGCTTATCTAGAATATATAAGAAGGCTGGTTATTAATTATATCATTTAAGTAATATATTATTAATTAATTATTAAATAATTAATCAGGTTAATCTGGATGTTTTGAAGATTGTATACCATGCAAACTTTGAATCATTGTTGTCTTATGGAATGATTTTTTGGGGTAATACCAATTATGCTATGCGCCTATTTATTACTCAGAAGATGACTTTGAGGTCAATGCTACGCCTTTCATATAGAGAATCATGTAGAGGTTTATTCAGAAAAAACAACATATTCACATTCTCAGGTCTCTTTATATTTAAAGCTTTACTTTACATTCAGAGGCATAAAGAACTTTTTCAAGATTTCAAAAATTCAAACAATACACGCCAAATAATACCTTATTTGCTCCCGAAATGCTCACTCACCCTAACCCAGAAGAGTACCAAATATACCTGCATGAAGCTCTATAATGCCATTCCTAGAAAATTCTCGAAATGTGACGATGTGAAGCTCTTTGAAAGACAAATTCGTAAGTTTATACTGAATGCCGAACCCTATAATCTTGTCGAATTTTACAACTTTTGTTCCTTATACTCTTAACACCTGGTAGGGGTTTCACCTGACTTGTTTCAACTTTACTACTTACAGTATAGATCATTGTCTGTGATAATTTTTGAAATAAATATTGTTATTATTATTATTATTATTCTAAGTAGTTTCAATTGATAATATCAATTTTTCGACGAAAAAAGTGAAACGAAATACAAAATTAAGAAAATGTAAATTTCACAAGGATGAAATTAATAATTACTCACATCAAAATGATCTTCACATACGAATATTACAGAGGATGAAGACACTTGTGCAGGTTCACGACGAATTGCAGAGAACCATTTTTTTCTCCTATTTGGATTTTTGGGCACTTGAATAAATACTTTAGCCGGCGTTGTTGTGGTTGTATTGGTGCATTTAGGAACAACACACCAATGGTACACGGCTGACGTCATTTCAAGTGTTTTTCATTAATTAAATGAGTCGCTGTACGATGTTTTAAAACATTTTATGTACCAACAATAAACGCTAATACACTGTCTGTTGCTGTCTGTCAAGCGCATGCAGTGTATGTAAACAAGATCTCTGACGTCACGCGAGGAGCCATGATGAATCGAGCGTTTCGGCGCGAAGCCGAATTATTTGAATTTCAAAGTGTTACAGAAAAATAACTAATCATAAAAAAAAATTTTTACCAGAACTACTTTTCATTTTGACGAATTCCTAAACTATTGTGCAAATAAAAAAAAATTGGTCAAGTACCCTATTATAATAAATTGGTGGGACATTGAAAACCCCTGAGGAAGGTCAATTTTCCTTTTGAAGGGGTCATCTTTGATAGTTAATTAATGGATGTAAATAAGAAGGGTGGTCACCTCTTCAAGAATTCATTAGATTTATAATATAGGTTTTGAGTTATAGAAAGTGTGTAATCCCCATTTAGAAAATTGAGTTTATTCGATACAGTAATTAGCAGGAGTATTAAGATAATTATAAGGTTTATCATTTTTACATTTTTTCGTAGTACGCATGCGCATAGACACGTGCTACCATACGTACAAACACACACGAAGAGCGCTTGGGCCGAAGCGCCGTACACGACGGTAGAGTAGTGGGGACGTAGACCGCTACGAACCATCGCATAAAGAGGAGACAAAGGATAGGGAAACTATATAGAAACGCATTCTCAGGTTGTCTACATCCTTGAAAAACCTGGAAATCTCAGGGAATTTTTTGTCTTTGAAATATCCAGGAAATCTCAGGGAATTTTGGATTCACTAGAGAATTTCTTCAAGTGTTATCAGTTTTTTCCAAATTTGCTTTCTGCAAATGTAAAACCATTATTAAATTGCAGAAGAAAAAAAATCGTCAAGTATAAACATACTGATAAATTAAATAATAAGGCAAATTGTCTGACAGCATTTGCATATGAGGCAAGTTATTTCAGAAACTCTCTTGGTAAAAAGATGTGGTGTACTCGTGTGTCTAAGACATTGACAGAAAAAAAAAACTATGACAGGAATGGTCCACGAGAGGAAAATCGTATCGCGATATACCTGGAAAAATAATAAAGTCACCTGGAATATCCTTGAATTCTCAGGGAATTTGAGATCCTGCAGAAATGAATGAAGAATCAGACCAAAAAACTTCCTCTCATATCCGCAAGTCCTGTTTCTTATCACTGCAAATTCGAATTTACCTGTAACAGATCAACCACAAAAATCTTTTGCAGTCTCCCTAATAGTGTATATAATTCTTCCAAAAGTAAACTAAGAAATGGCGTATTAATTTTAGAATCGCCGTTTACGACTTGGGCGGTGGTACTTTCGACATTTCCATACTCGAAATTCAGAAGGGCGTGTTCGAAGTGAAATCGACCAACGGCGACACCTTCTTGGGCGGCGAAGATTTCGACAACGTTCTCGTCAATCATCTAGTCGGCGAATTCAAGAAGGAGCAGGGCGTCGACGTGTCCAAGGATCCGATGGCGATGCAGCGTCTGAAGGAGGCGGCCGAGAAGGCCAAGATAGAACTGTCGTCTTCGCTACAGACCGACATAAACTTGCCGTACTTGACGATGGACGCGTCCGGTCCCAAACACATGAATCTCAAATTTAGCCGATCGAAGTTCGAGAGCTTGGTCGGCGATCTGATCAAGAGGACCATTCAGCCTTGCCAAAAGGTATTATGTTGTTTATAAACTTGGGGATACTACCGTATAGAGCAAGATCCCAGAGCCGCCAGACGTTACTTATTTTCTCAGCAATAATATTTGTGGGATGAAGTAGTGCTCGTATGTACTTTCAGTGTATGGATACCTTCTAGCTTGTGCCGACAGCCAATTTCCAGGTAGCAGGTGCTAAAGATGGAAAAAAACTCAATTCACTTTTCTTATTTTCTCAGTCTTGATTTTTATATATGATACTCAGGGAACTATTTCAATACCTTATGCAAGCAGCCAGACTGATCGTATGGGTCAAGCATCCCGCCAGACACAAATAAAGTGTCATTATGAGTATGACAGTATGAGCGAAATGTCATGATTTGCTCATTTAAGCGCAAGATAGTGATTATCTATGCGCGTCGAACTCCTTTCTATACTTACTGTCAGGACATTTCGCTTATACTGTCATACTCATAGGGACACTTTATTTGTGTCTGGCGGAATGTTTGACCCATACGATCGGTCTGGCTGCATGCATAAAGTATTGAAATAGTTCCCTGAGTATCATATATAAAAATCAAGACTGAGAAAATGAGAAAAGTGAGTTTTTTTCCATCTTTAGCACCTAATACCTGGAAATTGGCCGTCGGCACAAAGTAATAATAATATTTAATATAGAACATCAAAACAATATTACATTGAAAACTACATTACTACATTACATTACTATGTTACACTATGTTCTATATTCAATGAGCTGCACGATAGAATATAAAAAACTGTGTGTGCAGCAACTCCCAAATTAACAAAACCAATATACCATCTATATCCAGGCATGTCGAAAATGATGACCTACTTTGAGAGGTATTCTCCAGTATTTACAAAACACCTCAAGCATTAAAATTAAATTTAAACCCGCTTTCTTTAATCCACATATCAATCCTGAGCTTATTTCTTTTGTACGTTCCTGCTTTCAATTGCAGGGGCAAGGCATTAAAAGCCTTTGGACCAGTAAAATTTATGTGCCTTTGCATGGCCAAGTGCCTGACAGAGGGAAGCAGTACATTCTGTTGAGACGCACCCCTCCTGTTTAATTGATGCTTCAATTCTAATTTATAGTAAGGCCTTTTGAGCATGAATCTGATTACTGACTTAAGGTGAAGTTGTTCCAATGTAAGAAAATCATAATTTTTAAACAAGATTTCAGTTGAAAATCGCTTATTTTTAAAATACATTACTTTTATCACATATTTCTGCGCCACAAACAAAGGTTGCAATACTGTCTTACATGCACTTCCCCAGACCACCAGGCCATAGTTTATCATCGACTCAACAAGAGAGTAATAAACCGTTCTAAGAATCCTTCCCTGTAGCACATTTCATAGTTCATAAAATTTATATATGAGTTTTCTTACTTTACCCACTACATACAAAACATGTGTTTTCCAATTTAAATTTTCATCAACAAATACTCCCAAGTATTTGAGTAATTGCGTTCTTTCTACTTTGTTTTTGCATTTACAGTCCTAGTACAACCTGAGCCATGAATTCTTAAGCTTGTGAACATCGGTAAATTTACCCTAGTAAAGCCGAAGGTTATAAACTTTGTTTTTTGTACATTTAGTGACAATAGATTGTAGTCCAACCATTCTTTGATTTTTGTTATCGCAGTTTCCGCTTCACTCTGAGCATCCTCCCAAGTTTCTCCACTCACAACCACTGCAGTGTCGTCCGCAAAACAGAAAACGCTCCCCACGTCAAGCACAGAGAGCATATCATTAATATATAGGTTGAACAAAAAGGGACCAAGCACTGTACCCTGCGGCACACCACATCCCAACTCTAGAGGATCGCTTAGACTACTGTTCCCTTTTACACATTGGGTTCTGTTCGTAAGATATGATTTAAACAAGTCATTCGCCACTGTAATGCCCATATTGTTCAACCTGCACAGTAAGACTCCGTGCGCCACAGTGTCGAAAGCCTTGGTCAAATCCAGAAATATTCCTATAACCTTTTTACCACCATCCAAACTACTAAGTATTTTCTCTGTAACTTTACTTAATGCATCTTCTGTGCTGGTTTCCTCTTTAAATCCATATTGATTATCAGATAAAATAGCATGTTTATTGAGAAACTTAGCCAGTTTAAACTTTATACATTTCTCTACCAATTTGCTAATAGTACTTATTAAAGCTATCCGTCTATAATTTGTTGTTAATTCTTTATTGCCTTGTTTGTAAATAGGTATAACTATGGCTTTTTTTAAGGCTTCAGGATATACCCCTGTACAGAAAATACGATTTATTATATGGACTAACGGTTTCAACAGAAATACATGGTTATCCTTTATCATTTCAGATGTTATGTTGTCTTGTCCACTTTGAACATTATTTTTTAATTTTTTGATCTGATTTATAATCTCGCTATCGCTAATAGGTATGAGGAAGAAAGATTCTGGATTGACTGGTGTAGCCCCAGTGTAGTTATGATTTCGGTTCAACTCAATCAAAGCCGCCAGCTTATCTCCTATACTAGTGAAGAAGTCATTGAATTCATTTGCTATCTGATTTGGATTACTCAGTATTTCACCATTACTACTCATAACATGTTTTACTTCCCTTCTGGTTTCCTTATCACCAATAGCATCCTTTATTATTTTCCACGTTTTTTTGGGATCCGTCCCACTTTCAAAAATTTTGTTTTTATAATAGTCATATTTGGATTTTTTTGTTAGTTTTGTTAATTGATTTCTGAACTGCCTGTACGTATTCAGAGCATCCAAACAATTTGGATTAAGAGCTGACTGTTTTTTTAGTTTATCTCTTTTTCTTATTGATATCAAAAGGCCATCAGTGATCCAAGGTTTTATTCTTCTCTTTCTATTACTAATTTTACATTCATACTGGCAATTTTCAATACAGGTTTGTAATGAGTTAATGAAGTTATTTGTACTTAAATCAACATCATTGGTATCCACCACGTCATCCCAATTTGCCTCAGACAATAGCTGAGTTAGCTTTGTATAATTAGTTTTATGATACACTCTTGTACTTTTAACATTTTTACTGTCAGTGTTCTGGAGTTCTAGATTCAAGAAAATAGGAAAATGATCAGTGAAGTCACTAGTTAATATAGCAGGTAGTAGCAGGTATCCATACACTGAGAGTGCATATGAACACTACTTCATCCCACACATATTATTGCTGAGAAAATAAGTAACGTCTGGCGGCTCTGGGATCTTGGAATAGTATGTTTCATTTTGGTTTTAGTACATTATGGTCGAATTTGCCAAGGCAATTTCTTTTTGAAGGCTTCCTTGTTAACTTTCAAATTAAATTATTGCCCATTGTTTTTTTGAATAATCAATGATATAGTACTGCAGGTATTTAAAAATGGGGAGCTTTGGTACTTATCCTAAGAAAGCCTCTCATAGTAGTTGAATTTATACAAAATGTGTCTGATTACAGAAGAATGAACAATCTTACTCAAATTAGGTTCCAAACAAATTTTAGAATAAGTGAATTATATGTATTCAAGTTAACGAGAGTGGAATATTCGATGAGTTTCAATTTGTAGTAGTATATATTTGAAAGGTATTTTTCAGATATTACTCACTCCATCTATGGAACCAGCTCCTTTCAAATGTGTGTCATATTTTGAAGGGTAGTGTTGAACAAAATTCATCATTATTATTGAATTAGCTCCTTATCGAAACAAAAAATTTCACTTCAAACAATATCTGTACATGGTTTCTACATATATTCGTTTATGTTTCATCTAAGAAATATGAAAACTTAGTCAGATTGCGCAACATATTACCCAAAGAAATTTCTAACTGTTTTGTAATAGCATTCAAAGTATGTAAGATAATCAGTTGAATTACAAAATAGTGTAAATCATGAAAAATAATTACTATAGAAGTGAAATTAATCGAACCCAATATAGAAGTGAAATTAACTAAATAAATAGTGTTTATTATTCAAGTAGGTACTAATGAACGGCTCAATCGTCTATAATAAAGATTCGTGAAAATATAGATTTATAAAAATATAGATCCGACTGTGAACTTCATTCGTTTCACGCTGTCTATTGATAGAAGTTAGACAATCCTCGTTATGCTCGTGCGTAAGGAGTGTAGTCATCTCTCGAGTTCCGAGGACGTTTGATGGGAATTTCATGCATATATTCAATCACGAATAAGGTATGGGATCGTCTGCTGGGGCGGCAAGGATCATGACGGTGCAGAAGGCCTGCGTGCGTAAGATTTTTGGCATGGGACGGATGGACAGCTGACGTGTTTCGTGAGGCGGGCATCCTTACTGTGGTCAGCACATATATATATATATATATATATATATATATATATATATATATATATATATATATATATATATATATATATATATATATATATATAAAATATATATATATATATATATATATATATATATATATATATATATATATATATATATATATATATAAATATATTGGAATCCGCGGTATTCTTTAAGCTCAATAAAGACCTATTCTCGCAGACCGCCCGTGAACATAATTACAATACAAGAAGCAAACTTGACCTCCTTCCCCCTAAATACAACTACACTTACTTACAAAAAAATGTCCACCACCAAATAGTAAACCTGTACAACAAGCTTCCGCTAAATATTAAAAACAACAGTCTCAATAAATTCAAAACTTTGTTAAAGACACCTCATATCAAAGGCCTACTACACAATGGAGGAATATTTGAGAGATGGGTGATGAGTTAAAGCTAGTTTTATCTCTTGATTTCCAAGATAAAACTACGATTTGGTGTTTAGCATCTCGTCTTATGTTTTATAAACATTTACTTTTATTTTAGTATCTTCATGTCTTTTTATCTTATCTCATTGTTTGTTGTATAATGTATTTTATATTGTATTTGTACTTTACTATGATATGATTTTACGCTATGTTGACATGTTCGACGCATTTTATGTAAATAATAGAACTAATAGACATATCTATCTATCTATCACCTGTATTCACTCGCAATTCGCTCCATGAGCTTCCTTAGACTGCCGTTAATTCTAAAGTTTCAAATTCTCGAATCATTTGTATAACTTATTAAAAGAATATAAATTATTATTTCATAGTGATGCAATATTCGGTAATAAACTAAATATTTCGTTATACAGGCCCTTAAAGACGCCGATGTGAGCAAAAGCGATGTTGGCGAAGTTCTTCTGGTTGGTGGTATGACGCGAATGCCGAAGGTGCAGAGCACCGTACAGGAAATATTCGGAAAACAACCGAGCAGGGCCGTCAACCCCGACGAAGCTGTCGCAGTTGGCGCTGCCGTACAAGGTGGAGTTCTGGCCGGAGATGTAACAGATGTACTCTTATTGGATGTCACTCCTTTGTCGCTCGGTATCGAAACTTTAGGTGAGTTTGGTTACGTTCGTTTTGGGCATATGCGTAACAGATAAAAAATGTTCTTTCGGCTTTAATTAATATTAATAACCTTTATCTACTCCTATTTAATAATATATTCATTATGCAACTGCGTTTTAGCAATTAATAGTATCTATTGGTAGAGAAATGCATAAAGTTTAAACTGGCTAAGTTTCTCAATAAACATGCTATTTTATCTGATAATCAATATGGATTTAAAGAGGAAACCAGCACAGAAGATGCATTGAGTAAAGTTACAGAGAAAATACTTAGTAGTTTGGATGGTGGTAAAAAGGTTATAGGAATATTTCTGGATTTGACCAAGGCTTTCGACACTGTGGCGCACGGAGTCTTACTGTGCAGGTTGAACAATATGGGCATTAGAGGAGTGGCGAATGACTTGTTTAAATCATATCTTACGAACGGAACCCAATGCGTAAAAGTGAACAGTAGTCTAAGCGATCCTCTAGAGTTGGGATGTGGTGTGCCGCAGGGTACAGTGCTTGGTCCCTTTTTGTTCAACCTATATATTAATGATGTGCTTGACGTGGGGAGCGTTTTCTGTTTTGCGGACGACACTGCAGTGGTTGTGAGTGGAGAAACTTGGGAGGATGCTCAGAGTGAAGCGGAAACTGCGATAACAAAAATCAAAGAATGGTTGTACTACAATCTATTGTCACTAAATGTACAAAAAACAAAGTTTATAACCTTCGGCTTTACTAGGGTAAATTTACCGATGTTCACAAGCTTAAGAATTCATGGCTCAGGTTGTACTGTAAATGCAAAAACAAAGTAGAAAGAACGCAATCACTCAAATACTTGGGAGTATTTGTTGATGAAAATTTAAATTGGAAAACACATGTTTTGTATGTAGTGGGTAAAGTAAGAAAACTCATATATAAATTTTATGAACTAAGAAATGTGCTACAGGGAAGGATTCTTAGAACAGTTTATTACTCTCTTGTTGAGTCGATGATAAACTATGGCCTGGTGGTCTGGGGAAGTGCATGTAAGACAGTATTGCAACCTTTGTTTGTGGCGCAGAAATATGTGAATAAAGTAATGTATTTTAAAAATAAGCGATTTTCAACTGAAATCTTGTTTAAAAATTATGATTTTCTTACATTGGAACAACTTCACGTTATGTCAGTAATCAGATTCATGCTCAAAAGGCCTTACTATAAATTAGAATTGAAGCATCAATTAAACACGAGGGGTGCGTCTCAACAGAATGTACTGCTTCCCCCTGTCAGGCACTTGGCCATGCAAAGGCACATAAATTTTACTGGTCCAAAGGCTTTTAATGCCTTGCCCCTGCAATTGAAAGCAAGAACGTACAAAAGAAATAAGCTCAGGATCGATATGTGGATTAAAGAAAGCGGGTTTAAATTTAATTTTAATGCTTGAGGTGTTTTGTAAATACTGGAGAATACCTCTCAAAGTAGGTCATCATTTTCGACATGCCTGGATATAGATGGTATATTGGTTTTGTTAATTTGGGAGTTACTGCACACACAGTTTTTTATATTCTATCGTGCAGCTCATTGAATATAGAACATAGTGTAACATAGTAATGCAATGTAGTTTTCAATGTAATATTGTTTTGATGTTCTATATTAAATATTATTATTATTATTACCAAACAGCGTGAGTAATAATAACTCACTGCTATAACTCACTATATAGTTTACTGAGATCCCAAGTAAGATCGACCGTCACTCATATGCTAATGCCACTTGAATAATTCTGACGTTTTCGAATTAAATTAATACTACCTAATTATTGTGAATTTGTATTTGTATCTTAGTATTTATTGTTATAGTCGTAGATAAAGTATAGTATTCAACTTGCGGTAATGGTCATAACTCACTTGATGAATTACAGCACTCGCTTGCAGCTTGTGCTGCAAACTTCATCGTTGAATAATATACTATTATTTTTGAATACATTCATAAGAAAATATATATATATATATATATATATATATATATATATATATATATATATATATATATATATATATATATATAAATTCATGACTGATGGAAAACTGGATCAGAAAAAAAATTGAAATCATACACTTAAAAAAAAGTCCAGTAATACAAGAAAAAACTCGTTGGATTAAATATTCATTTGAATATAAATTTATTCACATAATAAAATTGTTTAATGCTCATACACAGTGGATTATTTTCATAGAAAGTTAGCAAATGTTTTGGAAAAACATAGTTCTTGTTTGATAATGAATCGGTGTATAATAATGAATCATTGATTAAAGAAGATGATCATAGTTTTGTCAAACCTTAAAGTTGATTTTTTACTAACTTAATATAATACCGTCTTCTCTGGATAAAGTCAAATGTAAGAAAAATATAAAGTTAAATATTTCACTTCAGGAAATGAAAATGAAAAAAAAAAAATTATCAATATCTAATGTGCTAAATTAACTACTTTACTTTGTGTTCCATAGAATCTATGTACTTGTTGATTAGCCAAAAATCATAGAAGTTCTTTATGTATAAAAATAGATGTGACATCGCTAAACTCCAAAACCGTTTGGCCTATCTTCGTCTAACTTGGCATATTTAAGTGTTTTTTTTTATGGAGAAGGTTTTTATCTGAAATAATTATTTAAATCATCTGAATAGTTTCTGTAAAAATCAATTATGTAGATCTTGTGATCTGGCGCATACGCTATTAAACATAAAAATTAGCAGCCACAATGCGTGGTGGGTAGCTAGTAATTCATACATTAATAAATCAGTTTCTAGATGTGTTCGACAATTCTGTACTTTACTGTGTACTCGTTAAATTAGACATTCATCGATTGTGAATATATTCCTTTTTACACGACACAAAATCAACGTCTGCCTCAAATTTAAATAATAAATTGACGCATTTCAACGAAATCTATTTGTAGGTGGCGTTTTCACCAGGCTGATCACCAGAAACACGACCATTCCTACCAAGAAAAGCCAGGTGTTCTCGACCGCAGCAGACGGTCAAACTCAGGTGGAGATCAAGGTTCATCAGGGCGAGCGTGAAATGGCGGCCGACAACAAACTGCTGGGTCAGTTCTCTCTGGTAGGCATCCCGCCTGCGCCAAGGGGCGTGCCTCAGGTCGAAGTCACCTTCGACATTGACGCCAACGGTATCGTTCACGTGTCCGCCAGGGATAAGGGAACCGGAAAGGAACAACAGAGTAAGTAGATTATTTTTATTAAGCAGATCGCTTTTCAACTTACATCACATTTAAAATTCATAAAAGAAATTGTCCAAATTATATAACCTTAATTGCGATAGTAGTAAAGAATTTTATGTTGTTAGAAATTTGGAACATAAGCATTGTTTTGATTTTGAAAAAAAAGTATTCTTGCAAATTTTTCAATTAATGAAAACCATTCATTTAGCTCAGGCTTAGAAATTTCATGCAGGAAGAATGAAGGTTCGAAATTAATTTTTTTAAATCTTTACTAATGAATAGTCTAATAGTCCCTCATTAAATTTTTTCAACAAGGCGGCAGTACCTGGCAGTGGTTGGTTCTGTTTGAATATTTAACATTTGCTCCTACAAGAATCTGCAATTCTCATAATATCCAATTAATATGAAACGTTTCATTAACTCGACAAATTTAATTACGTAGCCTAGATTGTGATGATATTAAGTTTTGAGAATTTTGAATATTTCAATTTTTCAAATAAATTTCAGTGGAAATTTTATTTGATTTAACGAGCCAATTAAAATCTGAACAAAATTTTCTGAGTATTCGATCATTTTACTAAAGTGAATTTAGAAAGTTGAATCGAAAAGTGCATTATATATATATTGCTGTATATACATAACCTTAAATATTTGGGACTGGATGCAAGGTATTTTGTATTTGCTGATGACACAATTTTGGTTTTGTCAGCAAAATGCTTAAAAGAACTAGAAAAATTAGCAAATGATGACTTGAGTCTTTATCATTCATGGCTGTGCTACAATAAACTATCTATAAACAAAAATAAGACTGTATATATGATTATTAAACAAAAAAACAAACAAATTGGTAATATGGACCTGTTTCTTGATGGTGTGAAACTCAAGGAGGTAAAAACGTATAAATATTTAGGTCTAAACATAACAAATAGTCTTGATTGGAGCCTACATGTAACTGAAGTGAAAAAAATTGTTCCGATTGTTGGTGCAATAAAACGATGCACAGATAGTTTAAATAGAAAATCCAGACTTCCGCTTTATAATAGCCATATCCTACCTCATATTAGATACCTAATTCCATGTTCGGGAAACCTACCAATTTATGTGTTAAACAAACTACAAAGGACACAAAATAAAACAATAAAAACCATTTTCAAGTTGGACCGACTTCAACGCAACAGGTGTATAAAACAACAAAAATATGGGACATAAAAAAGATAAGGACCTTTGAACAAACAAAATTTGTGTATTGCCTGAAAAATACATTACTAAAAACTAATTTAAATGTTAAACAAGTTAAGCAGTTGCATGACCATAATGTCCGAGGTGCAAATGACTTTAGAACAAACTAGTGAGCGGCCCGATTCGAGAAAATATAAATCACCGAACCCCGATGGGTGTCACGCCACTGTCCGCCGCATAGCTGTCACATCCCTGGCCGTCGTAGGGAGTCAGCTGATTCCGTAAGCGGGAACTCGTTACTACGACGCGATTGGGCCTCGCGCGCCCGGTAACTTTCGAAACGAATGAAAGCCTCCAATTACTCGTTCGAAAGCCGGTCACGTGAATTCGAGACCATGTGAAGCGAAAATAGTTCTTAAGCGTCCGGAATGCAGCCGTTTTCGCGAATTTCGGAGAAACTTTAAACGTTCGATATCGAAAATCGGCGTCTCGGATCGAGGCGAGACGTAGCCTAAGCACTACGGAAAGGACGCGGGCGATCGACGGGACCCTTCGGGCCCCGCGATTCGGGGCCGATCTCCTTATCTCGACTTCATAAGTTTGCCAAAATGCGGCCTTCGGCCGCCTGCATTTTGGGAAGTCGAATTTGGCGAAGCAATTATTTATTTAGTATTATATATTATTCACGAACTTTGAAAACGCAAAGATCTCCATTGTATAGTAGTGTAAAGACTTATAACACCATACCAAAAACAGTAGTGGAAATGAAGACGATAAAACAATTTATTCAAAATTTGAATTTACATTTGCAGTGTAAATGAGTAATTGAGCTAAAAACTGTTAAATGATTTATTACCACACTTTGTATTTGATATAATAGTATGATTGTCAATTGAGGCTCTGGTACCAGTGATTGTTCACTGTTTAAGAGTCAGTTATAAATTTAAAAAAAATTTTTAAAAAAATTATCATGGTTCAAATATTCGAAGAGGTTTACACATATTCATTTAACTTTTTTTTTTAGTCGTAATTCAGTCGTCGGGTGGTCTAAGCAAGGACGAGATCGAGAATATGGTCAAGAACGCTGAACAGTACGCACAGGCCGATAAGGTGAAGAAAGAAAGGGTTGAAGCAATCAACCAAGCAGAAGGAATTATCAACGATACCGAAAGCAAAATGGAAGAATACAAAGAACAGTTGCCAAAAGATGAGGTGAGGCAGCTGACAATAATGTCTTATTCAATTCATTAATTATAATTGCTTATCGCTTTGTGTCAATTAAATTTTACTTAGGTTTATAAATATTTTGAGTGGTTGAGAAGTTTCGAATTCATTTCAGTTATCTTATTTTCCTTATTTACATTTTTTATTTTTCATAATATTCGTTTATGTTCCTTCATTTTCACACTTCTAATTCTAAGCGTCCTCTTTTTTTTTTTAATTTTTGGACTTGTCATTTTAATATTTTTCTATATTTTTTATTTCAACTTGTTAAATAATATTTGTTTAATATTTTATGTCGATTGAAGTTTACTTAGTGATATATGAATTTTTTGAGAGTTTTAAAAATTTTGAATTTATTTTAGTTTTCTTTGTTTTGTTTATTCTTTTTTCCAAATATTCAGTTCTGATCCTTGTTCATTTTTCTCGGCTACTCCATCTTTATTTTAATTTGTGGAGAGATATGAAATTGTTAATTTAATATTTCTTTCAGTGTGATAAATTGAAGACAGAGATTGACAAAGTTAAGGAATTATTAGCACAGAAGGACTCAGCAGATCCAGAAGAAGTGCGTAAAGCTACCGGCACATTACAACAATCATCACTGAAATTATTCGAAATGGCCTACAAAAAGGTAGGTTTCATGAACTGATTTTATTACATATCAACATTAATAATAATAATAATAAAAATAATTTCCTTAAAACGTAAAACAAAATAATAAACGATATTGTGCTCCAAAAATACTACTCTAACAACATCTTCATGCTCATTAATTTTATCCTTTGTTTCAAGCAAGGTGTCTTTGGTGAAAATAATTGCTGTATCATGAGCGAATAATATAATAGGCGTGACGAAAGATTTTGAAATACTCTTCCTTAATGTGGGTACACATTTACCTTTCACGAAAAAACCTTAATTTCGGTAATAAACTTAAGTTTAACGAAGTTTTAAGCCAGTTTTCTAATATTATTCTAATAGCGCGCGAAAACCGCTCGCATGTGTCATGGCTTCGGTCTGACGTCACGCTTAGGTAAACATATCATTGAGTCTATGCGTAGCGAAGAAAGTGAACAAAATATCATATTAATTCGTGTGATAAAAATGAATTCCAAAAATTATGAGTGGTGTGCAGTATCGCAGTGTAAAAACACATCAATAAGAATACTCAACAAAGTATTTGGACATGTTACAAACAAGAAAATAATAAGAAATAAGTGATTAAAGCTCGCACGTCGAAACCCAATGGATATATATATATATATATATAAATATATAAATATATATATATATATATATATATATATATATATATATATTATATATATATATATATATATATATATATATATATATATATATATATTGCTCTGGGCAAATCTTGCACTTTACTGTACAAATGTTTTCTTCCCGTTTCAGTTGCACACAACTGATTGCATCAACGCCATATGATGGTCTTGAAGACCTGAAATAATTGAAATTAATTAGAATAAATACATACACATTGACTTGGTGATTTATCAGATTTTAGGTGTTCTCTATGAGGAAAAAATACTACTAGTACTAGTGGGTGCTTATTAGTTACAGAAATGTTGTTGTTTTATCGGGTTTTAACATTTTATTAACTCTAAAATAGCAACTTACAAGCTGTGAGGGAGCTAACCGCAAAAATAAACAATGACAAGTTTATTATAAAAATAACCCATGAAAGTAAAATAAACTGGCATGAGTTCATAACGGGTTTGATTATATCTAAATTGGATGTATCTAGTGTAAAGATAAATACAATTTACTTACAAGGAAATTCTCACGTTTCTAAACTCAGACGAGCAAAATTCTTCATTTGTTGCGAGGAAATCGCCTAACATTAATACATCAATCCTGGGAAAATTTGAGCTATTTGCCTTCACAAAGCATGGTTCCATTGTTATAGTAGAGTGGAGTCGATAAACCACACGTAAAATAATTAAAATTCAATCCAAATACGTAATCAGTAGTATTCACAACAACAAAACACAGTGAATGAGAGTATTGACAGCGGAGTTTACCTAAGCGTGACGTCATGCGCTGTGATTGGTGTTTCAGTCATAATGGCTGATTGCTGTATTTCAATGGTTTATTTTATTGAAAATCTTAGTAATCTGAATTTTTTAAATGAAACTAAAGCATTGTTTTAAATTTTTTTTAATATGAATTTTCCCCTAAAACCATTAAAGCAACGATTTTTTGATACTGTCGTCATGCCTATTGTATCATCTGCAGTTATATTTCTATATTCAATAAATGGAATTGAAATGTACCCTACACTGAATGACTTAATTTCAAAGAATTTTACTATTTTTAGATGGCAGCAGAACGTGAGAGCAGCAGCACTTCAGGATCATCGGAACAACCAGAAGAACCAAAAGAAAAGAAGGAAGAAAAGAATTAAAATCGTTATCCTTCTGTGGAATAAAAAGACAGTTTAGGGTCATCGGGTTGGACCCAGTGTATTTTCAAAGGTACAGTTGTAATTTTGAAGTGGTACCTTCGTGTATCTGATCCAATAGTAGATGCGTTTTTACTTGCATTTTTGGATTGCAATCAGGAGATTGTTTGAATCAAAGTGAGACAATGTGGACGATATTTTCTGTTTCGTTTTTTCTGTGTTTTTGTAAATCTTGATGATGATCATTTTTTGGCCCAATTTATAGGATTGTGAAATACATAATCTTGTGAGTTGTTTAGTACAATATATTTTGTTATGAATTATCTTGTGTTTATGTCAACTTCTGCCATTTTTTAATAAAAGAAAAGTATAATTCTAGAAGATTAGTTAAACTTAATTATTTTATTGACCTGTGATAACAAATTCTTGCTAACAGAATAACACCAGGTATTGGTAAATTTTGAACATTTTTGTTAACTTTTTTTAATTGTTGATAATCCAGTAACTAATAATTCTCTGAAACATAAATTGAATATGAAAGAATATAATCAATTTTGTAATCCAATTATAAAAAGTAAACTTCAACACTATAGTCTGTCCAGTCTAAGTTGGCGTGTACGTCACAGTCATGCGCAAATAACGACGCAAAGCTGCCTACCCAAATAAATAAAATTCGAAATGGTCAAAATTCATATCTGTCGTAAGTAATTTTCTGAAAAAGTAGTTATATGGTGATAGTGACCGAATCATCCATTTCGACAAATATACTGTTCTTAACATATCAAATCTTATGTATCTCTCAAGAAAAACTAACATTCCGAGTAATGAAAATAAGTTGAATGTTTGTTAAGTTGTCATTTAATTGAAAACTTTGCAATGTTGTCGGACCCTCTCGACCAATCGGCATTTCACGTTTGACAGTCGCCGAGTAACCTAGAAGATTTTGTAATTAAGTTTGATTTATCGATCAATGAATATGGATTCCATATAGATAGACACTTCTGGCAAGGAATAATGGTCAATTTTAATTTACCGCTAAAAATCCCCGCCATGTCAAACATGCAAGATCTCATTTTGTTGAAAATTGGGTTAGCTATTTAGATTTAAGATTATTTATTACGTCTGGCAACAGTGTTCACGATCGACGTCATATACAATTGGTGACGTACACGCCAACGGTCGCTGGACAGACTATAGAATCTTGTTTGCTAGATAGGGTTTGTGGAAAACAATATTTGTTAATGAAATATTTTCTAAATATCGGGAGTTTTAGAACATTTTGATGAAGTTACATAGATCCTATTTTATGTATATATATATATATATATATATATATATATATATATATATATATATATATATATATATATATATATATATATATGAAATAGTAAAATCCCTATGTGAGTTCATATTTAATAAGTTAGGAATGAAAAAACACAACTCTCACAACTCCAAAGGTTTTTAAATGTTCATTTTGTCAATAGCTACCGGTTTCGCGCAATTTCCTTCGCATCCTCAGGCACAGATGGAGTGGACCACAGGGGTCAAATTCAAGACATGTTAAACTTTGTGTGTCAAAAATTAAAAATAAGCATAATATCAAATGGAAGTTTTGGATGGATACAATAATGGGTCGTTTAAATATAAAACAAATATAAGCATATACAAATAACCATGACTTTTCATCAATCGTTTTTATATGTGTGTATATATATATATATATATATATATATATATATATATATATATATATATATATATATATATATATATATATATATATATATATATATAATATATATATATATATATATATATATATATATATATATATATATATATATATATATATATATATATATATATATATATATATATATATATATATATATATATATATATATATATTTATATATATATATATATATATATATATATATACAGGGTGTTCTACAAGCTCTATGACAAACTTTGACAGATGGTAGGTCACTTGATTTTAAACATTTTTTTTTTAATAAACATGGGTTCGATTCGTTGTTGTTTAGAAGTTACAAGCATTTGAAGAATCGTAATTTTTTCAGTCAACCAGGAAGTGATAGAAAGTCACTAAGCATGTTAAACAATGCACACTTATAAAATATACACCTGCTTCAATAAAAAACGTAGGCTGATAAATAGAAATAGCGGTTGATATGACAATAATTATTGTTAGTGTCACTTTAATTATTTATTAGATATTTCGTGTGAAAGTTCTAAATAAAAAATGCTCAATTATTCTCCACTGAGGAATATGCAGATATTGTGTTTGTATATGGATATGCCAATGGTAACGCCAGACAAGCTGCTCAAGAATACCGACGCAGGTATCCAAATAGACATCAACCTGCCCACACGGTGTTTAGTGCATCATTTCGTAGACTTCGGGAAGCAGGTAATCGTGCTCCAAAAAAGGCCATTCGCCCTACTTAAGTAAATATACAAGATGAAGAAAATGTGATATCTAGTAACCTTCATATTTTGTATGGCGTGTATTGAACAGAGAAATGTTACATCCGTTTCGTCGCCAAAATGTACAGGCGTTGCATGCTGGAGATTCCCCACAGCGATTAAGATTTTGTCGCTGGTTACTTCAGCAACAAGCACAAAATGATAGATTCATTTCGCTCGTCATGTAGTCTGATGAAGCGTGCTTTACTAGGGATGGCATAAATAATCATAATGAACATGTATGGGTGTTGCAAAATCCACATGCAATTAGACCAAGACGATTTCAGCAACTATTAAGTGTCAACGTTTGGGGTGGCATTTTTAAGAATAATTTATTACCTGTGCATGTTCTAAATGATCGTTTAAATGCAGATCTTTATAGACATTTCTTAGGACATGACCTTTCAGAGTTAATTGATGACGTACAACTTAATATTATTCAAAATATGGTATCAGCACGACGGTGCACCGCCACATAGGGAAAGACAACTAGTTGCTTGGCTAAATGAACATTTCCCGAATAAATGGATAGGTCAAGGAGGTCCAATATTAAGGCTACCTAGTTCACCCGGTCTAAATCCTCTGGATTTTTATTTATGAGGACACATGAAGCAGCTGGTCTACCATGTTGAAATCGCTACCCATCAGCAGTTACTTGAAAGAATTCAAGATGCAGCTAACCAAATAAGAAGTGATCCAAATCTCATTCTTCGAGTGACCGAATCTTTAGTTCGTCGATGTGAGGCTTGCATTCAAGCTGAGGGTGAACATTTCGTTTTATGATTATCATTCAAGTAATTTAAATTTTTATAATTAATTATTAATAAAGGTTGAATGCTTGTAATTTCTAAACAAAAACGAATCGGACCCATGTTTATTTGTTTATTGAAAAAAATATGTTCAAAATCAAGTAACCTACCTTCTGTCAAAGTTTGTCATAGAGCTTGTAGAACACCCTGTATATATATATATATATATATATATACCTGAAAATTAAATAAAGGACAAATTTAAACAAATTCAGATTTATTGATATGACAGTAGAGTATAATAAGTTTAACTCATCTCCAGTGGAGTAACATTGACAATAACTTGTATCGTTTTCAGATCGACTGAAAGTCACACTTAGAGCAAAATTTGAATCATAAATGCATAAATATAGTATAAATATTAGGCAATACTTCACTGGATACCTTCAACTGCATAGGCATTGTCGTCTAAAGTATGAAGCCAATTGAACACCATCATATTCCTCTCATATTTTGACAAAGGCTTACCCCGTTCTCTTTCAACATCTCTTATGGTCAGTGGTAAATTCTTACTAGCTTTTTGTTTGGCAATTCTTAGCATTGCTGCGTCAGTACTGTTCGTAGGGGTGGGGGGTTTAAGAATGGGGCTAGCACCAGGTACTGTAAGTCGGGAGGAGGATCCAGCATGCACTGATTGGCTACAGTCTGTAGTTGCTATACTGGCAGCAGCTGTGGATGGAGTAACCTCTATCCGATCTAAGTTGAACTCGCTCTGAGAAAGACGTTCTAGAGCCTTGTAAGTGGTGAGCAGACGTCTACGTATATAATTTTGTCTAACCTTGAAAAATTATAATCTAATTAGTACGTAATGAGGATAAAGCATGCATTAGATGCAAAAGAGAGTTTGATAAGTTAGGCTACTATTAAGTGTAATAGATATTATGCACCTACAAATTTGATTTTGAGGATACCAAGTAATTCTCACAAATGTTTACAAGTTTTTGGCCAATTTCATGAAAAATAATATACAGTGAAGCTACTCTTAAATTATTGAAGATCAGTGCAACTAAACATTTGTAAATGCTTACATCTTATTACATTATATCATATCAGTCGAGAAATCATAATTTATTTGAAGGAAAGGTATTTTCAAATTAAACACTTGGCAAAATTTCATGATATACTAACATATTTATTTTACAACTTATTCGGGTTTATAGCCTATTATCAAAAGTTTTTCTGAATCGTTTGATAATGGGATAGTACTAAGCCGAAACGATTGTCTAGTAAATGTGTTTATATATCGTGAAACTTTTCAGAGTGTTTCATTTAAAATTTTTTTTTTTCAAATAATTCCTTTATTAAAATATAATTCACCATGAGTAAAATTTTAGTTCTTAAATAAACAAATGTTATAAGTTTGTCACTGTAGTGTTAGACGTTCTGTTTTATAGTTAAATACAATAAAAATTTATTTTCTGTGTTTCATTTTGATAAACCAAAAGATGGTAGTGAAATTAATTATTTTACCTTCTTGTTGACTGAACGAATAAAATCTGCGGCAGTAAACACTGGAGGAGGCGGTGTGTTTCCCTGGGCATGTTGAGAGGCTGTGTTTGAGTGACCTCCGTGAGGTGAAGGCAATTGAGAAGTGGACGCAATATCGCCAACAGCTACCCAAGTAGAACAGGATCTGAAATTTAGAGATGATTACAACGTTTTCATGTTTCACAATAATGAAGAATAGTAGAAACATATCATATCTCTTCAACACAGAAGCAACATAAATTTTTTCGGTTTTATAAGATCTCATTAGTGCTGTTCACTTGAGAAGGGGCGATTCGTTAAATATCCTATTATTGCGATATATTTTAATAATTTAACTGTTTCTACATCATCAAATCAAATATGCTTTATTGTCTTAAAATTATACATTTTATTGACAAAGCGAAAAAATAGTAACTAAATAATGTAAAACATAGAAATAAACTATAGTGGTGTAACAATAATGGTCTAATTCTGAATCATAGCAAGACACAATGTATCTTCTTTCGCGGCGGAAAGTCTGAGGAAGGCTATCCTGCCTCTCTGTGCCTTGGTAGCAGTACTGTCACCTTGGAGGAGTCAGTTAATTTCTTGGGTGTTACTCTGGACAAACATCTACGGTGGGATCATCATGCGGCTAAGTTGAGAAAGACTCTGAACTCTGCTGCTTATATGTTTATCATGATCAGAAGCAAGGTGGAAGCTGCAGTTATGAGAACTCTCTACTTCGCCAGTTTCCAATCTGTACTAGCATATGGAATTATCTTTTGGGGCAGTTCGTCTAGTGCTGACGAAATTTTTCTCATTCAAAAAAGGGTATTGAGAATAATGTGCGGCTTGAGCTTTCGAGAATCCTGCCGCGGAGTTTTTAGATCCAACAGAATACAAACAGTGTTTGGTCTATTCGTTTATCGTCTTTTAGTCTTCCTCAAGTTGCAGAAAAATTATTTTTCACCATATATCAATGAAAATAATACTAGGCAAGTTCATCCCTTCCTCTTTCCAATCCATGGTACAACTAGATTTGAAAGAGGACCTCTGTATATGGCCATGCGTTTATTTAATTTGCTTCGTAAGCATTTACAAGGTATTGAAGATTTTAAGTTGTTCAGAAATCGCATTTATAGTTTCATTTTGGACGGCGAACCTTATTCAATAAATGAATTTATTAGGTACATTTTGTAAAAAGTAAGTTTATTTTCATTTTGACTTGTCTCTATTTTATTCAGTGCAATGTTGTTATATCTGTAATGTGAATAATTGTTGAGGTTAATAAATATTATAATTATTATTATTATTAAACATACATCAATCAAAAAATATACAAACTAAACAATGTAATACCTAGAAATAAAAATCACGCCACATTTCCATAAAAAAATATATACAAACTTTACAATAAATCCTCCTCAATCGAAGCTGATGCCTGTGTTATTCAATTTGGTCATATCGATCAATCATTGCTCAGAATAGTAATCCTGTATAGAGTAATAAGGTCTATCAAGAAAATAAGATTTTGTTCGTTTCCGAAAATTGGTCAAGGAAGTTATAGATTTTAATACATTACATAAAGTGAACAAGGAAAATTCTTCAATAATTTTAAAAAATTATCAAACAACTTTCCAAGGAAGCTGGTTATACGTATTCAGCAACGCAAAATCTGCATTCACAAAGTTTTGAGTCGGGGTGACTTGACGATTTCTATAATTCACCGTTCGATTGTGAATGCAAATTTTGCGTTGCTGAATACGTATAACCAGCTTCCTTGGAAAGTTGTTTGATAATTTTTTAAAATTATTGAAGAATTTTCCTTGTTCACTTTATGTAATGTATGAAATTGACCATGGTCGACTAGTATGTTTTTCATGATTTGATTGTTATATTTTGCGTATTAAGCGACTAGAATATTCGGAGCGCGCTCTCGTGAGTATATCCAAAGGTTTTAAATCACTATGTTAGTGTGCCTTGGAATCATATACACCACTGTTGTAGAGTAGATATCTTCATATCAGGAGGTACGTGTTTTGAGCGACGAATTTCTGCATTTTCAGTCTAAGCGGTGAATTGTTGTTTCCCAATATCTTTGGTGGGATGGCGCTCTGGATTGTTATTCATCCATTGTTACTGACCACGATTTGTATTGGGGAACAATTAGAAATTTGTTAATTCACTCCGAGTCAAATAAGCTGCACTGATGAGATCTAATAAGATCGAAACAGCTGTATGCAGATTTTGAGTCGGGGTGACTTGACGATTTCTATAATTCATCGTTCGATTGTGAATGCAGATTTTGCGTTGCTGAATACGTATAACCAGCTTCCTTGGAAAGTTGTTTGATAATTTTTTAAAATTATTGAAGAATTTTCCTTGTTCACTTTATGTAATGTGGAAGGTGATTGAGAATTTTCTTAGCATTGTAAATGATGGTCTTTTTTGTTAATTCAGAGGAAGGAATAGGGAGGTGAACATGATGTCCCGAAAATCTGGTGGAATACCCGTGCTGTGACACCAAGGGTACGGCATGAAAATACTTATGAATCAAGCACATAGATACAAGTAAATATAAAGAAGGAAGTGTCAAAATTCTATTTTTCTTGAAATAAGGTTTGCAATGAACCCTATTTTTCAGTACAAACATGTAACGTATTGCTCTGAGAAAGTTGTGAAGAATTACATGAACCCCAGAAGGGAAGACCATAACGAAGATGAGATTCGAACAATGCAAAATAGGCAATTCTTGTAGATGCCGTATCTAATTCACTGAGACGGATTTAATGATGATAATTTTTATGATTAAATATGAAGTCGTATCACGTGATTTAAATAAAACAATAGAGACGAGAGGTGTTGTGGTAATCCCGGTATGAACGAAGTTAGCTAAATATTATGTATGAAATAGCATACACAATGAGATATAACAACGTTTGGGAGTAATTAAATGAAAAAAATTCAGAATTATTTATTTTAGAATTTATATATTACTTCGAGAGTAAATGGAAACTATTTAAAACAAAGATCTTTTCAGGAGAGCAAAATTCAGAATTCAGTAGAATAAAAACAATATTCTCTCCTTAGAGCCATTCTCAATGTAACATATTTTTTGATAACAATATCAGCATGAATCATTTTCCTCTTGTCAAACTTACCTTGAAGTATAATCTAGTCGAGCATTTTCCAATATGAAGCCCGATCTTTGTAAAGAATTTAAGGCTAGTTCTGAAACAGCGTTTCGCGTTCCTATCAAATTGTGACCATCTTCAGGGGATGGTAGTTGAGTGATATCGCTAGTGCTGAAACTTTTTTGTAGACCAACTGCTGAAGAAAGTGCTGCACAACTCCGTATCAATTCCGTTTCTTCTTCAAACCATAATATTTCTGGTATATCTGGTTGCCTGTAAAAGTAGGTATACATTATAAGCAGTTCTAGTTAAAACGGTTCATTTAAAGTGTTTTAGACACATGTGGTCATCCAAAGCTGAGTCGACTTTTTGAAGAAAGTATGGAGTTGAAAAACCCCATTTTTGAATGTTTTTTGGACCCTCAAACTTCCTCCATATTTAGTGCGAGGATAGAAAATGTGTACGTGTATTGACTTGATGTTGGTGAAATGTATTTAGGAAAGCAATTCCATAAATCTGTTCCTATTTTTTTCGCACTCTGGGTTTTTTTTTTCTTTATCGATATTTTCTTTAGCGCTGAATATATGATTTCACTATTACCTCTCTGCCATGTATAAAAATAATTAACACACGAAGAATCATATGTACAGAGTGGGCCAATTTCGATTGGATTTGGGGGTTTATGGTACTTTTAGTATAGATAGCGAAAAACGAATGGACATGATGTCCTGATGGGCTCGATTTTCGAGTTTTAAGTTTAAATATAAAAACCGCTTTTTGATACGTCAAGTCGTTTTCGGAAAGTCGCCATATCTTTTTTATTATCGAAATTTTCGATTTTTGTAAAGGCCTTTTTTTTCTTAGATTATTTTATTTTTTTCTTAAAATCTACATCAAATTTCCTTCAAAGTGGTGTATCACATGCAAGATTTTGATTATTAGTTTTATCAATATTTCACGTTTTCAAAAATTACCATAGTTGGCTGCGACTTTGACTTTATGTGTAACACAAAAATAGGTATAGGTTTTTGGTCTCGGCTTCTCAAATGGATCATTGTTAAAACAAAAACAAAGATATAAATTGTTCCTATTAATATGGCATGGTATCTACTTTCCAGCTGTGGTCTATTTCAGAAGCATCGATGAGGCAATGGTAGAAATACTCTTTTTGACGACACTGCAGTTACTGAAGAATCGTCAAAAGATTAACTTGACCATTATCTCCGAAGATTTTTATCGCAGTTGTTGATGAAACGTTACTAATAAATTCCAGAAGATATCGACTGAATAACCCAGAAGAAAATACCGACCAAATTGGATTATTGTTCCGTTAATGATACGTGCATAAATTGTATTATTGGATATACTTTTATTAATCTCATTAACTAATTTGTATTGCATAATTTCAATAACAAATATATTGAGTTATCCGTATTTGAGTTGTGATATTTATCGGAATTGTATTATTCGAATATTGAATTATGTTATTTTTACATTGTTTAAAGGAATTTAAATTCAATATACTATTCAAAGGTATTAAAAATACTGCATACAATAGTAGTTTGAAAATTGATCTTTTTTTATTTGTGGGAATTCGATATTTAGATTTTTTTGTTTATATGAATCTTTTTTTATTTATTTCGAGTTCACATCATTGATTATTATTTCTGAATATAGAAGCTTCACTTGAAGTTATTCTGTAAGTTTTGTTTCAAATAACTGAATTCATCTAAAAATCTTGTTCACTTTTCTTGACATGATCTGCTAAATCATTCATAAGTTGTGACATTTCATTTGTAGACAACAACAAAGAGTACGAAAAGGACGAGATAGAACTAATAATAGTTGAATAGACGTCATAGAAGGAAAGGATAACAAGAGGAAAAACTCACTTATTAGTATGACTCCTGTTCTCGGGATTGGGACTGTGGCCCCTGATTAGCTGGTTGTCACCTTTCCCGAAACTCAGAAGCCTCTTTCCATGGGCGTCTGATGCGGAAGAAGAAACGGAAAACAGAGATAAGTCCGTTGTTACAGATTCGTGAGACGGCGACCTCAGAATTCGGCAAGCAACAGTTAGCACAGGAGTTTGCGGTGTTAATTGGTTGTCAGCTCTTTCTGCCGCAGTCATACTATTACCTTATCACTATAGGGGGTGCCGACCGGTTTTTACGCGTCTTTTGATACGTGTATCTTGAGCACATCCAGCATTTTTCGCGTTGTCCGGTTGAGATGAAGTGGCACTTGCACAAGCTGGATATAATCAATATATGCGCACCCGCGCTGTCGTCCTGTTTGTGTGGGAATGTTTGTTGTCCATCGCTGTATTATCAGTTCACATGGCTGGTCAATTATTGTCAAGCTTTGATGTGCTAACTATTGCCAAAGAGTATCTATTTCTGATAAATAAGAAACATCTGAACAATTCGAAATTATAGACTTTTTCGTCCATTAAACTAATTAAATTTTATAAGCATGTTATGTAATTTATAGCGAAACCAATATTTTTTGAAGGATAAGTTATTTCAGTAGTATTTCTTTGTCAAACATACCGTCAAACTTATTTTATATTATTAATTGCTTAATTCATCCGTTTTTCCAATATTTATTATATCAACAAAAGTTGCGAAAGTGATTTTGTTCAAATTCGAAAATATCTTTATATTATCGAAAGAAGGGTTTATTTGATGAGGTCAATTATTATAGTTCATGAAATTTATATTATATCTATATATTCATATTAAGTATTAAAACTATGATTGAAGACATCAGCTACCAATAACTAAAATATAAAAATCAAATATAGGTTCATTTTAAATAAGTAAATTTTCGTCGTATACCGTAAAGTTATAGTCGATTGTACTGACTTTTATTTTATTATTAACTACGAGTATTATCAGTAATAATATCACAAGAGCATCGAAAATAATCGATTATACTACCGAGTCACGAGACGTATTTTGCGAAACACCACGAGAGCGCAGCTCGAGTGGTGTTTTAAAAAATACGCCGAGTGACGAGGTCAGTATAATCGATTATTTTCGATTGCTCGAGTGGTATTCGTTACGATTATATAACGAATAAAAAATATAAATTTTTTTTGACAAACGTCAAAACACCGTGAATATGAAAATATATATACATTTTGACACGCGAGGCGAAACACCAAAACGATTATATCACGTCGTCAAGGGTATATTCACTTATCTATACTACGTCGTTATGCAAAATTCACGGATTCTATTGGCTTATTCATACATGAGTTATATAATCAGTTATATCACAAGAGCATCGAAAATAATCGATTATACTTCCGAGTCACGAGACGTATTTTGATTTGCTAAACATCCACGAGAGAGCAGCTCGAGTGGTGTTTTAAGAAAATACCTCGAGTGACGAGGTCAGTGTAACGATTATTTTCGATTGCTCGAGCGCTATTCGTTACGATTATATAACGAATAAAAAATATAAATTTTTTTGACAAACGTCCAAACATCGTCAATATGAAAACATTCACATTTTAACACGAGGCGAAACACCAAAACGATTATATCACGTCGTCAAGGGTATATTCACTTATCAATACGCAGTAGTTATGCAAAATTCACGGATTCTATTGGATTAATACATGAGTTATATAATCAGAGTTATAAACTGATGTCTTAGCTGAAAACTGTATAGTAGGAGGCTGAACAAAAAAAAATATATTATCATGTCAAGCTCTGTGATAGATACCACTGTTTTATTTTTTTATGGTTCATACAGCGTTGCCGTTTGTAACATAATTATGGAATTTTAACATAATTTCTCCTCCAATTTGTCCTCAATTGATAATTGTACCATAATCGATAATTGTAACATAATTTTGACCTAGAGGTTTTTCGACTATAATATAAATAATTATGGAAAGTACCTGAATAATATGTAATCCTAAAAAAAAAGGTCTTCTGATTTGTGGTTACAGGTCAAAAAAAAATTATAACATTATTTTGAAGAAAAATCGATAATTCTAGCAACGCTGTACCATAATTCTCACTTGGCTCTGTGGCAACACTGGGTTCATAAAATTTACTTCCTGTATTTGTGTGTCTGTGTCCTTATTTACGATTTGGGGGAGTAAAATTGGGAATAAAATAGTAAACAGTAAACTGCATCACTGTAGAAGTAAACTAGTTAAACAACGAAACGAAACCATAAGAAATAACCTAAAGTAAACATTACTAGAATAATTTATTAATGGAGAACATTGTTATGGCGGATATTCCCAATATCTTTTCTCATAAAGTAGAAGAAGCTATTGAACTGAATGGTACAACAAAAAGAGAGGTTGTGTAATTTTAATAAATTGCAAAAGTTTTTTCATTAAAAATAATTCTTCATTGTAGGAAGAAAACAAAAATGTTATAAAGACTGAAGCACAAGATATTAAGTTTGATAACTTCACAGTTCCAAGAAACAATATGTCTATCGACAGTGAATCAACCAAAACTATTTACTATGGAACAGAAGATGGCAAAGAAATATATTCAGTATCAACTGATCATTGCTATGCGAGACCGTGGAACTGGAAACCAGAATCAAGCTTTCTGAGACCTACTAAGACATTATTCATTCCTAAAAGTACCATGAAAATAAGGTTTCCAGGACAGTTTGTTCCAGTTGTAGATGATAATGAAAATATTGATGTGGAAACTATACAGGAAACTCCTTCTCCTATATATGATGTAAATACAGCTAATCAGCTCATGGAAGAATGTGAAAAACATATAAAATTATTCAAGCCTGTTGAAGGAAATCTTTACTGGGAAGAAGCTATTTTAAAGTAAGTTAATATGAAAATTTACTAATGTAAAGTGGATTTGGTTTTGAAGATTTCAGTTCAATTCATATTATTTCTAAAATCACCCAATGGGCAAAAAAATGTCAATATCACTTTGAGAACATCAAAATTCATAGTAAGAGCTTTTTTCACACCATCAAAATTGATATATATATATCAAAGTTTAGGTATCTGTTCTGTTAATAAAATCATTGAAATATTGAAAATAACTTCTAGAGCACTTATAAGTGATGATAGATTACTATTTCTTCATTGTTCATGATTTTTTTTCAATCTTAATTACTAATAAGTAATTGTTTAATATTTCTGTAAAATTCATTAAATGTTTATGATTTAGAAATAATTGGACACCTACACAAACAAGGTTATTTAACGGAATCATAGGCATTCTGAATAATCATCATTTAGCAAAATTAGCATCCAGTGGGGTAGATTATGAGGCAATTTGTCGAAGAACTGCTATTGACAAATCTGTGCAACGAGTGAGACGATTGATGGCAACTGTATTTTGGGACCATAAATTGACACAATGGTTACATCAGCTGTTAGTTGATAATTTAAGTAGAGATTATTTGGCAATTTATTTGGACATTCTGCAGGTAGCTAAATGTTGCTAAATATATGAAAAATTTTGAAAATACAAAAATTTCAGACACTTAAAGCTAAACTACCAACATTTGTTGATAAAATGGTTCATGGACAAAATACCTTAAAAGCAGCAGCCATTTCATCTGAAAATTTGTTACCAATGTTGAAACGTCCTTGGGATCCAGTTATATCAAGTTTAATGCAGGATAAACCAAAGAAGTTACCTGGAAATCCTGTTCTTGTTGTCATTCCATCCTCCCCAGTCACTTCCACCAGATACCTTAAATGGATTAATTTATTATCTAATTTAGCTACAGTTGTGAATGTTCCTTTCAGCTTGGGTGAGTTTTTACCATTTATTCTGAAAATTTACATGAGTAGTTCTTATTTTCAGAACTAAGAGCATTGTATATTTCAGCAATAGTTGTTTCTTTCTTAGTATTTGTTAAGCAGAGGACAATTTCTTTAATGCATACTTGTTTATGGTTATTTCTGCTTTCATATGCGCACATGATAATAAATAAAAAATTAGAATCTGATTCGTTTATGAGTTTTGTATATAATTATTGAAATAGATGATCTTACAGTGATTTTAGACGGTAATCATGAATGCAGTGTTGGATTTTTACCTTGTGGAATCGGAAATGCCTGACAATAAACTCAAGTAGTTAAATTTTCCAACCGTACTAACACTTTGAGAAAATAATTTTTTTCAAATTCAGAGTCTTTTCTGTTTAATACACGTACAATTTCATCTCTTTCCATTAAGTTGACAGTAGCTGCCATATATAATATGATATAGGATCCTCTAAATTACAAATTGTAAATATTCATGATTTAACAATTTTCTCGATGTTCAGGAACCTCTGGAACAAGGATCACGACTATGCATTGTGCTGATCAGATGTTCGCTTCTATCAGGGGACAAGTTCAAGAAATTAAAAATGAACATCCTAATAGGAACATAGTGCTTCTGGGATTTAATGCTGGAGCCGCTTTGGCACTTCAGGTGGCCCAAGCAGAGCCAGTTCTTGCCGTTATTTGTTTAGGATTTTCTGTACTCACTGCCGAAGGTAGAAGGGGAGAACCAGAAGATATGCTGATGGAACTGCAAATTCCTGTGTTGTTTGTCATTGGGCAGTGCTCGACAACTTCTTCGTGAGTATAAAGTTCAATGTTATCTTTGAATACAGGGATAGAAAAATATGTTTCGTATAAATAAAATATGAAAATTGTATAATAATAATAATAATAATATATTTATTAATCTTCAGAAATACAAAGCATTTATAGAAAAGTCACAAAATAAAATAATGAACTACAAATTGTTCCTAATACTATCATAAATTTTGATACGTTAATGAACAAATAAACATACAATAGAACAGACAATCGTGAATACAAAATACAGATCAAAAATACAAACAAAAACAGACGTCAACAATTACACAAGCCAAAAAGTGTCACCATAAATGCACATATCTCATTTTTCAAGGAAAGCATCTCTGTTTTTAACCAACAAATAGTATTCTTCCAAACCATATACTGGGTTATCAGTCAAAATATTTAGCAAATTGTTCCTAAAACTTTTAATAGCACCATCACGAACTTCCCGTGGCAGTGCATTATACAATTTGACTTCTTCTTTTTTTGTTCTAGACAGCCTACTATATGGTATCACTAGCTGATTTTTATATCTTGTATTGTGGGAATGAACGTCTGCTGCCACAACATACTTTTGTATATTTTTCTTGACAAAAATTAACTGTATAAACCATGATGCCATATAAAGTCATGATCCTCAAAGATTTGAAAAAGGGCCTACAAGATGAATCCGACGGTATATTTACTATTGATCTTATTGCCAATTTTTGGACCCTAAATACTTTATCCAAATGTGTGCTCGCTGCCGAACTCCATGCTATTACCCCATAACGCATTACCGACTCAAATAAAGCATAATAGGTAGTGACAGCCGCCCGCTGGCTTACCACCTGTCTAACTTTTCTAATGGCATAAGTCCTTTGACTCAGTGTACTGCATAGCTTAGAAATATGGTCACTCCAAAGCAAATTTACATCCAATGTTACACCCAAAAATTTTACATTTGATTCCTTATTTTTTTCATTAGACTTAGTTTCAAAAACTACTGATTTTGTTTTACTTACATTTAACACCAATTTGTTAGATGCAAACCAGTCATTGGCCCTCTGCAGAATATGCTCCAAGATAGCCACCGAGTCCTCTCCTCTTCCCATGCTGACCCCGAAAGTTGCATCGTCCGCGTATAATATGTTTCTTATGCTTTCGTCATTAAATGTATTCGGTAAATCATTTATATATACTAGGAAGAGGAACGGACCCAGCACATACCCCTGTGGCACGCCCGTTCCAACAAACATAGGAACACCATCCACCCCTCCAGAGTTGACTATCTGGTACCGATCAGACAAATACGAAGTCAGCAGTTTCAATGCTCTACCCCTGACGCCATAAAACCGCAATTTCTTCAGCAAAATATCCCTATCCACACAATCAAACGCTGCACTCAAATCGCTAAAAACAGCCAAAAACTTGTCCCTACTTTCAAAAGCATTTGTTATGGCCTCTAGAAGTTTCAATATTGTATCAGATGTCGAAAGTCCCTTCCTAAACCCATACTGCTGTGGTGTGATAATATTATGCTTGTCAAAATACGCCAACAGCTGATTATAAATTAAAGTTTCCAGGACCTTTGAAATGACAGGCAAAGTAGACACCTGGCGAAAGTTTTCAGGAAGGCTTCTGTCACCTTTTTTATGTATAGGACATATTCTAGCAACCTTCAGCTAGGATGGAAAAAAACCTTCCTCAAGGCATGAGTTTACCAAATCAACAAGAGGTCCAAGCAAAAAATCTGTAACTTTTTTAAGGGTGAAAGTACTAACGCCATATATATCTTCAGTTTTTTTATTTTTAAAGTTTTTAATCACACTCTGTACATCATAAATATATATATATATATATATATATATATATATATATATATATATATATATATATATATATATATATATATATATATATATATATAACCTACAATATATTCTGAATCTGAAATATTCTAATGTAACACTGGTCATAATATATAGTAGAAACATGCGCAATTACTGAATATGAAATTTGAAAAAGCATTTCAAATAGAAGACACAAAGAAAACAATATAATTCTCATTAATAAAATTAAAATATGAATCCTGCATGGAGTAGTACGTCTTTTCAAAAAAAATTTGATTTAATTTTCAAAACTCCTTAAATTGAATAGTTTGTTATAGATTTCAGAAATTTTATTTGCAAAAGTGAATTGAATTACATAAAGCAATGCACAGTAATTTTCTATACATAATCTTGAGAATATTAGTTTCATCCCTATTAATTGTTGGCCTCAAGAAGAACATTTTACGTTTTCGTTATATTAATATTAATCTGTTTTTGTTTTAGTCAAGAAGATATGGAAGATTTAAGAGAACGAATGAGAGTAGAAACCGGGTTAGTTGTAGTAGGTTCTGCAGACAACTTTTTGAGAATAAGCAAAAAGAAAAAGAGGGTTGAAGGGATCACTCAGAGCGTAGTTGACAGATGTATTGTGGTAAGTTAAAATAATTAAAGTTCTGAAGGATATACTTTGTGAATACAATATTTTGCAGGATGAAATAGGAGAATTTATTAGTGGCATTATTTTATCCCCTTATCCACCACAAATTAGACAATCCCCTACCAGCTTGCCTTCTGATGCTAATAAAAAGAACAAAATTGAGAGGAAGAGATATAATTCAAACACAAGTTCTCTGGATAGCGAAGATCCTCTATCACCAGTTCCCACCAGAATTTCAAGACCAGGTAACAAAAAGATGATCTTTCAGATTAATTTTATTGGAATAAAGTATAAACTTTAAAATAAAAACACTTGGCTTATGTTTCACAATATAAAAAATATTTAGTTACTGTATTTAGCAGTAATGAAAAGTCGACATGTTTCGAGTTATGAACTCATTATCAAGACTGACTACAGGAGAGTATTGCATCGTAATTTATAAAACAGACAAAAGGAAAGGTGATACCTGAAAATCAATTTGTTCGTTTACAAGGGGTAATTGACTATTATGGGCGGAACTTATTTCGAGAAGGTCAAGGCGTTTACCCTTGTTACCTGAATGTAACAATTTGGTTTTGTTGAAATCCAGGAAGTGATTGAATTTTATACAATGTTCAGAGAAGCCAGTGGTATTTTTGTTTTGTAAAATTGACTTTTTATGTTCTTCAATACGAATATTTATATTCCTTCCTGTCTGTCCAATATAGAAAGCAGGACATTCGTCGCAAAATATTTTGTAAATACCACTGTTTTCTCCGATGTTAGATTTTTCTTTATTATTGACCAAGAATGACTTCAAGTTTCTTTTATTTGTACAAATTGTTTGAACGTTATTTTTCGATAGTCTGTTACAAATTTTGCTACTCAAATTCGGCACATAATTTATTGGGAAGTATTTTTGTTCTTCATTAATAGTTTGCGTGGGGTATATTGAATGCAACAGATACTTAATTCGTTTTTTCCCAATGAGCTTGTCGATAAGACTTTCATTGTAACCGTTATTGATGGCTAATAATTTAATTGTATTAACTTCCGTTTGAAAATTTGTTTCCGATAATGGAATCGTGAACAACCTATGTATGAACGAATGAAAAGCACTGAGTTTTATTTTAATGTGTTGGTTACTGTCGCTGTGAATTAAAGTATCTGTGAAGGTTGGTTTTCTATAAATGTTGAAAGTAAGAGAATTCAAATTTCTAGCAATCTGAACGTCTAAGAAATTCAAGGTACCATTTTCGTTTTCTACTTCTTTTGTAAATTGAATCGAGTTGTAGAAAGTATTTATGTATTTAAGGAAATTATCTAACTGCCTATCTGTACCGGTCCAAATACAAAAAATATCATCTACATAACGCATCCATAATAAAACGTTAGTAATTAAATTATTATCAGCATTGAAAATTTTTTCTTCTAAGTTATTCATGAAAATTTCACTCAACAAAGGCGATAACGGTGATCCCATGGGCAATCCGTCTTCTTGTTTGTATATTATATTATTAAATTTGAAATAACTCTGTTTCAAACATAAGTTTAAGGCAGACATTGTTTCGTTGACTGCTTGAGTTGTTAAATTTGGGTTCATCTCTAGATATCGCTTAACAATATTTTTAACTTCTTGAGTTGGCGTGGAAGGAAATAAGTCAATCTCAGTTATTAATTTTATTGTCGTAATCCTAAAAATTAACTTCTAATATCTGTACCACATATTCAGGGAATTTTCAGGATTTGATCAAATAAATGTATCGATATCAATGCCATCTACCTGAAAAGATGTATTTGATAACTGAGATTGAGTTCTCGCACATCACTTGGTGAAATATCATAAAGGATAAAGATTAAACTACACCTGGCTTAAGTTTCACTATATGAAAATAATTTACAAAATTTGTAACAGACTCGAAAAAAAACGTTAAAACAATTTGGACAAATAAAAGAAACTTAAAGTAATTCTTGGTCAATATTAAGTAAGAGACTTACATTGGAGAAAACAGTGGAGTTTACAAAATATTTTGTGATAAATGTTCTGCTTTCTATATTGGACAAACAGGAAGGAATATAAACATTCGTGTTGATGAACACAAAAAGTCAATTTAACAACACTGGCTCCTCTGAACATTGTATGAAAATTAATCATTTTTTGGATTTGAGGTTTTTATTCGGACTCGCAAGTGTAACTTTAGTTTGAGTGAAAAATTGTATGGAAATTCATATATTATATATTGTACACTTGAGGGCAAATAAACTTATTATTATTATTTCAATAAAATCCAATTGTTACATTCGGGTAATAAAAGAAAGCGTCTTGACCTTGAAATTCTCGAAATAAGTTCCGCCCTTAACAGCACATTACCCCTTGTGAACACAAATGGATTTTCAGGTATCACCTTTGCTATTGTTAGTTTTATAAAATAAGATGTCTTGATAAATGGTCAGAACAAGAAACCTTACAAATTGGCGTACCACAGGGATCAATACTTGGACCAATCCTTTTCCTGATATATATATAAACGATCTACCACACTACATTAAATCTGCAAGAACAATATTATTCGCAGATGATACAACATTCCTAAGTGGGGGAAAAGATGAAAAACAGATTGAAAACCTAATGGAAGATACAATAAAAAAAGCAGACAAATGGTTCTTGGCAAATAGGCTGGTACTGAATAAAGAAAAAACCCAAGACATGACCTTCACTCTTAGAGAAACAACATCAAAAAATGACCCGGTAAGGTTCCTTGGGGGTGACATTTGACGCAAAGTTAAATTGGGAACCTCACATAAATAATGTCTGCAAAAGCCTGAGCTCGTCAATCTTTGTCTTAAAAAACTTAAAAAGCATAGTATCGGATGCAACACTTAAAATTGCATATCACTCTTTATTTCATGCTAAGATGACATATGGAATAATAGCATGGGGTGGATCATCTCAAGCAAATAGGGTATTTGCACTGCAACATAGAGTGATGAGACTGATTGGGGGCTCAAGCACAGAGATGAATGCAGACACATGTTTGTCAAGCTGGGCATACTAACTCTTCCATCTGCCTACATCCTCCAGAACCTGTTACTAATAAAAAGCAATGAATCTCAGTACGATAGTTACGAACAACAACATGACTACGACACTCGAAATAAATCAAATCTGGTTCCTATGCACTGTAGACTATCTAAATGCCAAAGGAGAGTGGACTACATCGCAATCCATTTCTACAATAAGATCCCAAATGAATTGAGGATCCTACCAATGGATAACTTCAAGAAGCAGATGAAAACCCTGCTAATCAAGGGGGCTTTTTATGATGCTCAAGAGTATCTGGCCACTGTTTTTAACTAATTTTAATATGTATTGTAATATCTAATTTTAACATGACATGAAACTCTAAGTTTTCATCTTTTCTTTTAATGTGTATTGTAATGTTTCATTATAGTAACTATATCTTTGAGTCCTTGTATGTATCGAAACATGACCTCAAAAGATTTTTATTTTATTATATTGTATCTGACGAATGTAACACCTATGTGAGATTGACATGAGAAATATATTTACTTTACTTTACTTAATGAGTTCATGACTGGAAACATGTCGACTAGCCTGTTCTGTTAAATGCAGTACCTAATTATTTTTATATAGTGAAACCAATGTTGTTTTATTTTAAAGTATAATCATTATTCTAGATGTATTTTACTTGAAACGTTTGGATCTAATAAAATCGATTTGTTTATTTTTAGTTGGACGTCCACCAGGTTCGAAGAGCAAGTCGAAACTAGAAGTAAAATGGGCCGCTCAGGTCGCTCAAGGTACCTCTTCCCAAAATCCCACCAGTCCATCACCAAACAGTACCCCACCACTCACACCCCTAAACCTAGATTCCTCATCGAACGACAGTTCGCTCGATAAACAGAATGTCGAAAAATCCGTACCGAATTTCCTTTCGAAAAGTAAAACCATTCCTCCGAATAGTAGCGAACCGCCCCCGTTAGCGAGAAAAGTGAGAACGCTGAAACCGGTCACTCCAGGTTCTTCGGACAAATTTTTAGTGAACAACGCTACAATGTCTCCTTTAAGGGGATTGCACGTTAAAGGGTCGTCGTCTACTGGTCAAGGTTAGTTGATGCCTTGGAACTGACATCCCCATCAAAATGTAGTTAACGTTGGAATATTTGCAGTAGCGATTTATTAAGCTATGAATTCATTTGCAATTAATTCATTTGATCTCAATCCAAGCTTGTAGGAGATGATGGTAATGTTAATCTTCGATGATAAAACCTAAATTATTCGATCATTATCAGAAAGCAATGACATAATTGTCTCGCGTGAGCGCAGTGTCATTATATTTTTCAAACAGAATCAAACAATTTATCTATTAAGAGTACAGGCTGTCCCATTTTCGATGTCCTTACGGGGTAACTCGCTTATTTTTAAAGATAGAGATTTGCGGTTTTCGCGAACGTTGGCTACTTTTTTGTAAATCTTACGATACCGTAAACAAAATTTTCATAGCTTGCTTCGTTTTTGAGATACAGGGCGAAGTTGAAAATATTGCATTTTGGTCCCCCTCCTGTATCGCAGCTGTCTTTTAACTTAAAGGAGAAGTAAAAACTGTCTTTCATACAATTTTTTACGTAGAATCCAGTGGCGTAGTCAGATTTTCGAAATGAGCTGTCATTGTTTAGATATAACCCAATGTTATAATTTCTCTGTATATTTTTCCATATTCGAAACAGAAATGTTTCGCGCTTTTCAAAAATATATAATACTTACATAAAATTATAAGTATTAACCCTGTATTCAGATAATTTTCTTTTTTTTTTATTATGGCAAGTCAAGACAAATATCACTTTGATAGATCGTTCGGCGCAATAAACAAAAATATCACTTCCATTTATATAGGTTAGAATGAAAAGTATTCATTAAAAAAATATTATTTAATAAAAGTTACTAAACAGAGATACATTTAATAATTATTATAACAAAAATAGAAACTTATATGTAACACTGCTACAAAACAAAGTTCTATTATTTTTCTGTTGAAAATGTTTTATAAATATTGTTCAAATTACTGACCATTCTGTTGAAGACACATCTTCTGAAAATAGCGTCAATAGACCACAGTTAAAACAAAACGCTTATATCTAAGTGTTCGAAAGCTTCTCTCGAGGCATTCATCAGAGCATCTCGATTTTCGTGCTGCATGTGGTTTATTTTATTTTTCATTTAGCCCCATTTGAAGAAATCTAATATAGATAAGTCAGGGGACCTTGGTTGCCAGTTTATGGAGCCATTATTATGCTTACTATGATGTGTCTGATTTCAGATTTACGATTTAGTGACTATCGTTGGTGTACTGTCTCTGTGCACCTCTATTTTTACATTTATATGTTTGTTTATTTTATATTTGTGCTCGTATATATACAATTTTTGTTGAATGTTTACTTTTCTATAGGGTTATAATGAAATTACGCTTATATTATAATACCTACTTATATTATTGACTTGTCATAGCACTAAGGTGTAATAATTTGATCAATAAAAAATCTAATCTAATCTTACCAATCCACTGGTTTTGGAATTTACCGTCAAAAATGCGGTAGGCTAATATTCCTCCAAAAATGAAAGAAGATATATTAAAGCTTTAATGTATCTTGTTTTGTTTTTGGAGGAAGATTAGCCTACCGCATTTTTGACGGTAACTTGAATCACCAAAGATATTTGGAAATTTTGGATGATTTTCTTTCTGAACTACTTGAGAGAAGTTTTCGAATACTTAGTTATAAGACTTTTGTTTTAATAAATTCGATGGACGATGAATCAACTCTGTGGTAGTTCATATTTATATTAAAAATTAAATAATAAGAAAACAACTTGTTTAAAAACCACAAAATGAAAATTACTTTTTATTCGACTAGTTTCGCCTGTTACAGCATTATCAAGACTGAATACATAATTGCAAAGACATCGCTTGAAAATATAAGTATTTCGGTTCTGTACCTGGGGGTGGTAAAATGTAATCGATGGGTCCAAGTTATCAGAGATTTAACAGTGGGGAGTGGTTTAAGTCTAACTGGTCATTGAGAAGAATGTAATTATGGGATTTTTGGATCTTGTTTATTTCCATGGCTTCCAGGTAGTTCATTATCATACCTTTATCACAGTAAAGAAGAATTTTTGGTTTGAAAGAGGATGAGATGTTATGTTTTTTTGACTCTAGATGTTCCCTAAATGCTGATTGTACGTTTTTTAGATGTTCTTTTAGCCTGGTTTCAAAACATCTCCCGGTCTGACCTATATATGTTGAATTACATTCTTCACAGTCCATTCTATAAATTCCTGTTCTCTTCATTGGATCGACTTTTGACATTTTGTTATTGAAAATCATTCTATCCAATCTGCTGTGACTCGAAAAAGCAGTATTCAAATTATTATTTTTAAAGAATTGAATGATCTTCGAAGAGGGGATGTGCGTATAAGGGATGCTCACAAACTTTTGTACATTTTTGTTATTGCAGTATGGTCCATATAATTTCAAATTGATAAAATGTTTCTCTTTTTTCGAAATTAAACTATTTATTATTTTTAGTGGAAAATCATTGTTAATACCTATCGCGCGAATCACGTCAGTTCTACCATAAGGTCTTGTTTTGATAAAGGAACCGAAAAAGCCCTATGAATCATTGAGTTAAGAGCCGCGAGTCGATGGCTAATTGGACTGAAAGAATTATAACTTATGATGGCGTCTGAGAAAGTAGGTTTCCTGAATATTCTATATGAAAATTTATCCTGTTGTTTCGATATTGTTAGGTCGAGAAAATTTAACGAATTATTTTGTTCTGTTTCTACTGTGAACTTGATCTTATCATGTATTGAATTTAGATATGTTAGGTATAATTTAATATGTCGGTCTGTCCCATTGAATCCAACCAAGATATCATCCACATAGCGGTACCAAAAAATAATATGTTTTTTAGATAGATCTGATTCTAATATTGTGGTTTCCATGTTGTCCATGAATATGTCTGCTAATAACGGGCTGAGGGGAGAACCCATAGGAAGACCTGAATTCTGTAAATATATTTTGTTCTGGAATCTAAAAAAGTTCTGTCTCAAAACAACATTAAATAATGTTGGGAATTCTGTTTTTGTTGCTGGAAGTGTTTTTTGTTTTTCTAAGATGTTTTCAATTAGAGGTATACACTCTTCCGTAGGTATGTTAGGGAACATGTTGGAGACGTCGAAGGACACTAATTTGAAATTTTTATCAAAATCAATTTTTTCTAATTTTTGTATGAGTTCTAATGAGTTTTTCACACTATATTTTGGAGAGAAATGAGTATGTTCTTTGAAGGCTGTGTTGAGAAATTTTGAAAGTTTACAAGAAGGAGCTTTCGAAAACGAGGCAACTGGTCTAATGGGTAATAGGCCGTCTTTGTGTACTTTAACAAGACCGAATAATTCGGGAGGTTCAGAACTCATTGGAATAACTTTTTTCTTTAGGTAAAAGGAATCCAACAATTCTGACGCTTGTTGTACGTTAGATTTAATTTGAGTTAAAAAGGACGTCGTGGGATCGTTTTGTAAAAGGGAAATATCTAATTTGGATAAGACCTCTTCCATTTTTTCAATGTACTCTTCTTGCTTCAAACATACTAAAGTTTTACTACTTTTGTTTTAACTGTGTCGATTGGCGCTATTCTCAGAAGATGTGTCTTCAACAGAACGGTCAGTAATTTGAACAATATTTACAAAACATTTTCAACAGAAAAATGATAGAACTTTGTTTTGTAGCAGTGTTACATATAAGTTTCTATTTTTGTTATAATAATTATTAAATGCATCTCTGTTTAGTAACTTATATTAAATAATATTTTCTTAATGAATACTTTTCATTATGAATTATATAAATGGAAGTGATATTTTTGTTTATTGCGCCGAACGATCTATCAAAGTGATATTTGTCTTGCCATAAAGAAAAGAAAATTATCTAAATACAGGGTTAATAGTTAGAATTTTATATAAGTATTATATATTTTTGAAAAGCGCGAAACATTTGTGTTATGAATATGGAAAAATATAGAGATCCTTTAAGTTGAAAGACAGCTGTGATACAGGAGGGGGACCAAAATGCAATATTTTCAACTTCGCCCTGTATCTCAAAAACGAAGCAAGCTACGAAAATTCTGTTTACGGTATCGTAAGATTTACAAAAAAGTAGCCAACGTTCGCGAAAACCGCAAATCACTATCTTTAAAAATAAGCGAGTTACCCCGTAAGGACGTCGAAAATGGGACAGCCTGTACAGAGACATCTCTTATTGGACAGTTTGGACGCAAAATTTAGTATTTATCGTTCTTGTTAGATTGCAGGACGATCTGTCTGATGACTAGTGTCATCAATCTGACCCGCGACAATGTCTCATTGTTACTATTGCTGTGATAAGTTGTTGAAGAAAACACAGAATGATAATTAGTCGGTTTTATTTACTTGCAAGGTATAACTTAACGACAGAAATGTTGACGCAGAAAACTTAACTTAAATATAAACATATATTAAATATGTTCTCAAGTAATGTGAGATTCGGTTACCTACATAAGGATTTAATATATGAAAATATTTTAAGGTAACGGCTGGAAGACAGGTTGATTTCTCTCTCTCTCTTAAAATAATGAATTTTAATATTTACGGTTGTATTCTACATTCAAATAATTACTTCAGTACATTAGGTAGAATAGGTCACATGTTCCACTTGTACAATATACAGATAATAGTTTCAACAAAATCAAACACCACCGAGGTTGCAAAAATCGAAAATGAAATGTCTGTTGGTTGCCTCTTTGGAATGACTACACATATTTAGACTTGACACATAAATATCTTTCATTTTGTTGTTGATAATATTTTGATTTTGTTATATTTTGTAGCTAAAATGCAGGCCTATGGAATGGCAAAACACAATATAGTTTCAGGATCTCGGCTGTCTACTTTGCTACAGGGTGGCATTAAAACAATTCCACCAAGTCAGCCAAAGAATACTGCTTCTACATTAAGAGGTAACACACATGCGAAAAATTGTAGATTTTTTTTAATCCATGAAAATTGATACGTACTGGTTAGAACTATTTTTACAGTATATATTGTAAAAATTGTATTGGCCAGTTTTTCACTATATAGTTTTTTCCCAAACATAGATAGTATATCATTGCAACCTTTCAAATTCCCTTAATAATTTGTCTTCCTGGTTGTTTTCAGGTCCCCCCAATTTCTCTGGTATGTATATATTTTGGCGAGAGGAACTTGTTTTCTTCATTTTAAGTATACATAATTCTTTGTCGTATTTTGAGTTTTTGAAAATGTTTTAACATTCTCAGGAATAATCATTTAATATTTCAAAATAAAAAGTACTTGCGTTTTTTTCATAAAAATAAATATTTACAAAAATTCAATATAAAACAACTACTTCATGGCAATCTGCATAACTTCGATACCTAATTTGAAAAGATACTTTATCTTAATATAGCAGAAATTTTTAACAATACAATGAAATTATCTAAATATATGAGTCTTAAAGAACAAATCTAGATGACATCGCAAAAAAAAACAGCAAATTGTTCACTTACAAAAGTACTTTCTGTTTTATAAGGAATAAACAGTGTCATACAAGTTTTTTAGTTTATGATAATTTTAATGCATCTTGAATTAATTTCTTACCCAAACATTCCTCAAATGATTTTTTTCGTTAATTTTTTAAATTAGTTACTTAATTTTGATTTAATATACATTTTTGCAGTATTGGAAAAGGTAACATTAACACCAGGAAATATGAAAATAGTGCCAAGTACAACTGGAAAAACAGTTACAATTTTAAATTCTGTGAAGCAAACAGGAGGAAATGTTGTTGTATTGCCTGATGGAAAAATAAGTACCTTAGGATCTGGAAACATTATTAAGGGTAAGAATTCAGATTTTTTATATCTTAGAATGTACTAGTCAGATTGAATTATAGATTGATTGACGTAGAATGATAATGTTCATAATATACACCTAGATATTATTTATCAACATTATATTATCCTATTACAGTCTTCAGGAAAACATGATTGTATATTTATAGTTTTTATTTGCCCATTTACTCTAGGATTAATCAATTATTTTTGAAATAAAGATATGGATATTATAGTTAATTGTAATTGTTAATACGCAATAATCCATAACTAATTTAATTAACTGAAAAACCTTTTTGTTATAGGTTCTAGATATATAACATCGAAAAAACAATTGTTGGGAAATAAGCCACCTAAACCAATAAAAAAATTTACTTCATTCAAACCTCCAACTATTACAACTAACCTGCCACCACCCACCAATTTGACAACACAAGATATAATGGATTTACCAATAATTTTCGCTGACGATAATCAGATACTGGATTCACCTTTGTCAGATATAAATACACCTCAACCTACAAGAACCGTAACTCCTCCCACATCAAAGATATTAACGCCGGGAAGCAAATTTGTTTTAGTTAATAAACCAATAAATTTCAGTTCAAATAATACAAATTTTGTGATATCGCAGGCTCCTTTGAAGAAACCTTGTAATGTTTATCGTCAAACACCAAAATATACTAAAATTATTTTGTCAAAAAGAGCACCAACTGAGGAACTTAAATCATCAAACATCATTACACGAATAGCCAATCTATCTCCGGAGATATCGGTGAAGAAAGTCAGCAGCCCAGTCCAAAGTACGTCATCGTCTGTAATTCATATGGAAAATATTGATCTTGAGAATGAATTAGTGGCAACTACAATCCCGAAACCAATTTATGCTAGTGAAATGAAACATATTACAATACAGCCTCAAATTATTACAACTAAACCAAGTGAGAGTTATATTAAAACTGTAGAAAAAATCAGAGAAGAGCATTTGAAGCGAATGCATTGTACCGAAGATGATGAATCAGATCCCGATTATATTCCGCCAAAGATGGTCAAACCAAATTGAATTGTCTGTTGTTTTTTAATGTGTGATATCGTTGAAATGAACCAATGTTAATTAATGAACCTTCAGTGATGAGGATTGAGAATATTTAAAGTTTGTGTAAATTATAAAACACTTTATAAACCTTGTTTTATTTCATATATTTTCAGAAATTATATATATATATATATATATATATATATATATATATATATATATATATATATATATATATATATATATATATATATATATATATATATATATATATATATATATATATATATAAAATGAAGTGAACTAGGACATTTATTTGAAACTAATCAAACAAACCTCCTAGCGGAGCTGGTTATATGAGTTCACGAAACATTGAAATGCCTCCATATACCTTGGATGGTGAATGTTAGAAACATTAAGTTGTTTATCACAATCAATGGAAATGATAGACAGTCTGTTTCGCCCTTATTTGGGGCTCATCAGCAGTGTTGCCAACCCCAACTCAGTGAAAAACTACATATGTGCTTCAAAAAAACTGTAGATTTTAATTTGAAAACGGTGAATGTACAGTCTTTTCTTAATTTATGGTTTCAAACTTCATTTAAAGGTGGTAATCAATAGAACAAACGTTGGAAATCGAACGTTTTATCAAATTATGATTTGAAAAATTATTGAAATTAAAACATATACAGCATTTATTATGATATGACACATGTTACAAGACTATACCTATCAAATAGAATTACCTGCTTTTTCGCTCTCAATCTGCAAATTTTCTTGATTTTCGATCTTTTCATTGTTTTTGAGATCGAACATAATTTTATTGAACTTTTCGTGATCAATTTTCAATTTCAGATCTCGTATGTAGAGTGCCTTTTATTGAGCTCGTAGAAAGTTTATTTCTTATTTTTGTTTTCAAACAAGCGCTCTACCTTAGCAGTGCGGCTGACACAGAAGTTCTTTGGTAACAGTTCGCGATACCCTGTTTACTTCGTTATATTGTCCGTGCATATACTTGGAATGATATAATAGTTCGTAGTAGATGACGCTAGCATTTAAAATTAAAAAAACTGTAGATATGGAGGTCAAAACTGAAAACTGGGAACATTTTGAAAAAACTGTAAATCTACAGTTAAAACTGTAGAGTTGGCTACACTGCTCATCAGTATCATCCATCCATCGAAAGTGATAACCAAACAAATATTTCTAACGGCGTTATATTTTCCTTCCAGTGACTATATGGCATATAAATGTGACACAGCGCCACCAGTCGGAAACAAATGAACCACATCTTACAGATAGAAGAAAACATTTCGGCAACGAGAACTCGTACGTCCTAACACCCGAAGGTGGTTACTATATTCGCTAAGCAAGAGTAAAGTTGATACATCAATTCGATGTAATTCAACATTCACACGCCGCAAGTAACAAGCGCTCCAATTCTATCCCTTTCACAGGTTAGCAAATGAATAGAAAACAGAATTCTTCGTGTTATCGATACACGTTCGTCCTAGTTCACTTCATTTTATTGCCACGAACGTGTATCGATAACACGAAGAATTCTGTTTTCTATATATATATATATATATATATATATATATATATAATATATATAATATATATATATTATATATATATATATATATATATATATATATATATATATATATGTATATATATATATTTTACATTACATTTGAAGCAATGGGAATTTTGTCCTTGACAGAGATAAGTACCATCGAACTTGGTCACTTTCACATGAGTGAAGAATAAAAACAAATAGTAAATGGATGATTGAAGACAAGAGAAGTGTTACTTGAAATTAGGATTTTCATGATACTTATTTCACTATTTCAAGAGAGGTTTTTTGGGTAGTATACTATATTCATTAGAACAGAAACAGACGAATTTTCACAATATTCTTTATTTCTTTGTGAATCAATAAATATATAGTAAGTTTAAAATTTAAAGTTAAAAAGATATCGAAGAAAATGATTAAAACCAAAGTATTATCATAAAATTTTATCTGGATCTAAAGAGGTGAATAAATAATAGAATTTCTTGCTGAGTTCTGGTCCAATTTTCCTCATTGTTCCTATAGGTCCAGCAGTTCGTCGAATTGGAATATCTTGAAGTAACTTTTCACCCTCTACAGAGTTGGTGATATTGTCATATGCCTGAAAATCCATGAAACTATTAAATAATAATAATAAAGTAGTTTTATTTATGACTCCTAATGCAGTATCAAGTACTGGTTGCAGAGCCTTATCCTTTACAATAATGAAATATAAAACAAAACAATTTTAACAATATAATCATAACATAAATAAAAAATAAATAAATTTTTTTTTCTTTCAACTTTTTTTTTCCATTTCATTTCCTCAAATAATCCTGAAGGCTATGGCACATTTTCCTTATATTGGAGATGCTGGTGATTTCTTGTGGTGTGGCATTATATGAAATTATACTATTATTGACTGGATTGTTCTTAGATTTTGCTGTCCTATAGAAGCAAGTTCTCAGCTGTTGTTTCGACCTTATGGAATATTGGTGGCAGTCTTTAACTTGATTTAGTTTTACATTGGTTTTTAGATTCTTGTTTTTGATGGAGTATAAAAGTCCAGACCAAAGATTGCTTTGATGATCCTATTTTGCATTCTTTGTAGTTTCGATAGTAAGGTCTTAGGTGCACTTCCCCAACATACAATCAAATATCTAATATGTGGCTCCACAAAGGTGTTATATAATAATCTTCTTTTATTGTAGTTTATAATTTTTGTACACCTCCTAATTGCACCAACCATTGGAGCAATTTTTGTCATTACATGTTCAATGTGCTAATCCCATGATAATTTATTTGTTAAGTGTAGTCCCAGATACTTGTAATCTGTTACTTCCTTCAAATTTATATCATTTATACTTAACTTAATATCACATTTTTTTTCATTTTTTTGATTAAATATCATGTAAACAGTCTTACTAGTGTTAATTGTTAATCTATTTTGACATAGCCATTTGTAGTACAGTTCGAGATCAGAGTTTATACCTTTTTCCAGTTGCTTAATATCATTGTTTGACAGTATGATAACAGTATCATCAGCAAACATGAAGTATTTTGATTTCAGCATAAGGTATTTGATATATATATATATATATATATATATATATATATATATATATATATCAAATACCTTATGCTGAAATCAAAATACTTCATGTTTGCTGCATCAGCAAACATGAAGTATTTCATATATATATATATATATATATATATATATATATATATATATATATATATATATATATATATATATATATATATATATATATATATATATATATATATATATATATATATATATATATATATATATCAAATACCTTATGCTGAAATCAAAATACTTCATGTTTGCTGATGATACTGTTATCATACTGTCAAACAATGATATTAAGCAACTGGAAAAAGGTATAAACTATGATCTGTTTTATTATATATATATATATATATATATATATATATATATATATATATATATATATATATATATATATATATATATTATATATCATTTATTTTCATCAAATAAATATATCATATGGTATCTGAAATTGCTCTAATACACTGGCTCTTAGTATATAAATTTTTAGTAACCCTATGCAAAAATCTAATTTTGGTAACCTCAAGTAAAAAAAAAATTTATTTATCAAGTGTTACTTCACTAGGAAGACACATTTATATAATTTCCACTATCGTACCTCCCCTCCACCATCTTTTACAAATTTTCACTGAATTAAACCAAATTTTGATGGGTCTGAACTGACTAAAAAATAACCCGACACAAATTTCTGCTCATTTGGTCTGACAGTGACTGCTGCAAGTGCCAAAGTATTTGAAAAATACAACAGGATAAATATAAATTATTTTAAAACTTAAAACAAAACCCATACATACCTTGTAAAGACTTGATGGAGTGGGATAAACTAAACATATAGCCTCGGCAGTTTCCAACGTTGTCATAGGAAATGTAGTTATAATTTGTTTCCATAGTCTCGATAAACCATTGCCATTTTTATCAACCATAATACAGTTTTTATTACTTTCAGACATAAACCATGTAGACTGCAGAAATTTCTCTTGTTTTTGTAACCTACAAAAAAAAATTAACACTTACTGAAAAATGTTAAATAATAATTATGCTCTAAATGTTAGTAGTAGTAGTAATAAACTTAATTGAAACTATGTTTCAAAGGGCTAACGAACTAGGTCTTCCTGCCCATGTACAGATATATTTTACATTATATAATAAACTATTTAGCCTGTGAGTGTAATATAAGAGTTAACGTTATTAAATGAAATAAATCGCTTGCAACGTTGAACTTACTTATGAGGTAACTGTGCTATGGACTTGGTAATCTGAAACACAAATAGAGCAAGTTCTTTCTTTGTTTCTAGCAATCTGTGGGATATTGAATACAAGAGTTGAATTTCGGTTAGTGCATACTCTACTGTTCTTCTAGAAACTGTTGGAATATTTTCAAATAACTTCTGATCTGTGATCTTGCGATTTTTGTCAAATACTTCTTTGGCGAAATTCTGGTTTTTCTTGTTTTTCTGAAACCTGGAAAGTTCATGTTACACATTTGTGTGTTGATTATACAATATTATTTTATGAATTTTCAATATAACTGAACAATAGATTAAATTATATTGGTCCACATGTTCAAAATCAGTAATTTTCTTTCTAATCATAAATTCAATTTTGTATTCAACACATAATATAAAATGAAACTCGTTTAATACAAGTGAATTCGTTGAATTCAAATTTTGAAATTTTACATGTGAAAAATAAAGATAGAGAGATAATATTTATTGGAAACTTCCAAAGGGCTATCGATCTAAGTCTTCCAGCCAGTTACAATAATTTTATAATTATATTATATTTTCATTTCTTTCGCATAGTGCGAGTTTATTTTTGTATTATAGTTCACATAGGTGATCGAATAGAGGGGTGGCCGGCCGCCTCCTCCTCGGTGGATTTTCCCTGTTGTACTGATGGAGAAGTGGTTGGATGATATTTCTGTTATTTATGATAGAGATGAATTTTTTGCTGAGTCTGTTCATTCTATCGATTATCGGCTCTATTCGTGTGGCTTCATGCAGCAATTCATTGGATGGGTTATGAAGATGGTTGTTTGGGTTTCGTAGTTTTGTTATTTTGCGATGGCTGGTTCTTTCCCCTATTTCTATGTTCTTCAGTATTGCCTTGCTTCCATTTAGAAATAGTGAGTGTCCGTATTCCAATAGAGGCCTACATATCATTTTGTAGATTTTGCTCGCAGTGCCAATGCTTATTCCTTCTTTTTTGTAGGTTAGTGACCTGAAGTGTTTTGCTCTGGTTATTGTGGCTTGTTTCTTAAATTTTGTTTCGGCTTTGAAGTTGAGCTTATTGTCTATTTGAATTCCTAGATATTTGCATTTGCTTGTGGGATGTAGAGTTACATTGTTGAGCTTGACCGTTGGAGAATTTACGCTTATCTTGGGGTTGAATATGATAAAATTCGACTTAGCTGGGTTAGGAAGAATTCTCCATTTCCGCATTCATGCTGTGATTTTGTTTGTCAGCTCTTGAAGTTTGTTAATAGACTCCTTCCTTGAACCACCATGCGATATTAGGGCCGTGTCATCTGCGAATTGTAATATGTAGGCTTTTTTGTTTATTTGTCCGTTATTTTCGGGGAGATGACTGTATATGTCCGCACAGAAGAGGTTGTAGAGGCATGGTGAAAGAGGGGAGCCTTGAGGTAGGCCTTGTTGTGGAGTAAATTCTTCTGAGTACTCTCCCTTGACTTTCACTTACATATTGAAAATAAAGATATTTTATTAAATAATAATAAGCATTTGCATTTTCATTGAGTATATGTTTTTCAGATTCTTTATAATATTGCATTTTGCACTCTACTTAGAAAAGTATCTCATATATGTAAATTTATGAGACTTCCAATATAATATATGCATTTTTAACATTAAATGAGTACAGGTGTATTTATATTGCCAGCTATCCAATTTGATATAATTCAAAATAGATAAACATCAATGTTTGCTCGAGAAATGTTAAATCAAAACATCACAATCATCAAATCCTTATATGTATTGAAACTATAAACTTAATTTAGTCAACAAATTATAAGTGCAATACAATGAAAATATTATACTGAGGATTTTGTGTGTAACTTACCTATAATACCTTTCTAGTCCATAAATTAACAAAATGATTTTCTTTCCAACTAAAGTCGTGTATAAATTTTCAATATATGATGAAAATGTTTGGTTGTGTACATGATTCAGGAAATCAATGCATTCCACCATTATCAAAATCTCCTCTATTTTTAAACCCTTTGAAGTATCAATTAACTGAAATTGAATTACTCATATCAGAATAAAAATTTTATTTTAAATTGATTTGAATAATAGCCTAGTGTGCTAATTTTCCATATAACTAATAAAATAATAAATTGGTTTAAATTTTAATTGAAATTCGTTGCTTTTAGAAATTGAATTGAGGAATCAATTAAATATTTTTTAATACTTCAACATATTATAAAGAAACAAATATTCTCGTAATTTAATAATTAATTTGTGTTAATCATGAATTAATACAATATATTTATTTCAATATTCTTTTTTCTTGCATCAGATAGGTAATTTTTCTAAACCAATCAAAAACTGAAAAATATACCAACCTTTCCATTTATGTCTAATAAATGCGAATCAATCTGTCTAGTCCAAGATATTGAAGATTTCGCCAACTGAGTTTCAACTGTAAAAGAAACACCGTTATTCTGAAGTTCATTAACGATATCTTCTAAAAAATCCTTCCTGCTGATTTCTAAATCGATGTGTGTCTTTATGAACTGAAAATGGATAGATAAATATAATCAAGTCAACTTGCATATTTTAACAAAGTAAACAATGCTAACCATGTGATCAATTTATGTCATACAAATTTTCGTTATTATTAATGCTTCATTGAAATAAATTTCCTTATTTAGGCAAGCCAATTTCAGAACTCGAATTTGTATGACGCCAGTCAATTATGTAGTCAGCATTGTTTAATTTGTAAGAATATATATTTATTCAATTTAAATATATCACTTAAAAGAATCACGTTCTATACAAGTAACTTTTGTCTGATATCTTTTACTAAGCAGTATTTTTAATGGATCCGAGAAAAAAACTTTAATTTCTTTTGAAATTCTAACAAAGACATATTTTGGTAGTTACATAGTACTTTCTAAGTTTTTTTATTTATTTATGCATTTTTCATTAGTTGCATGTTTTTTACAGTATATGATTTTTTTCAATGTTCAAAGTTGATGGATAATTTAGAAAAATTTTGAAATAATTTGATATAATTTTTTAAAATATTTGATTTACTGGTCTGATGAAGCCACTGTGTTTGGCGAAACAATAATTGTTATGTTCAACGGCCTAGTCAATTGGTTATCAATAAATATATAATAATATTATAATAGTTTCTACCTTCAAACAATTCTCTGGTTTCATGTTTTTAAAATGACTAGCTAGAGCATTTTTCAGAGCTTTATTTTTCCTTTCTTCTTCTTTTTTCAATTCTTTTTCTTTCTGCTTTTTTTCCTGATCAATTTTTTTCTTCTCTTTATTAGAACACTTTTTATCTGCAAAAAAATAAACGAGATGAAAATGAATCCAAAACAGTTTATGCTGAGTCAATGCAATGATAATAATCAAATTAGTCATTACAACAAATCAAATTGAAATTTCATGTACCCAGCATTTATGCATTTATTTATAATTCCTTGGGTAGGTGAGCACATATTTTTTCCGAAGTCTATAGTATATTATGAAAGTAGCTTCATTTTGAAGTCATGCTCATATTTAGAAAAATGCTGAATAAATCTAAGTTTTCTATTAATTTATAGGAAATTTCATTCATACTCACTCAGATATTCTGTGGATGATTCAGTTTCATCTGAAGACGAGGACAATCGTATTATAGGAATTACTTCAGCATGCGACTCACGCGAGTCTACTGTCTTTAATCTCTTAATTTGTGAACAACTAGGTAAATCCGAATCTGAAAAGCTATCCAATTCGTACTGTGACTTTTTACCAATACCTGACAAGGAAGTTTTTGAACAATTGTCAACTTTTTCACTTGAGCTACATTTAGAAATCTTTGGTAACTCAGAATTTGAGAATTCATTGTTACTTTCTGATATTGAACAACTTGGTAAATCCAAATCTGCAAAGCTATCCAATTCATATTTTGACTTTTTATCAATACCTGACAAGGAAGTTTTTGAATTATCGCCAATTTTTTCACTTGAGCTACATTTAGAAATTTTTGCTATCTCACAATTTGAGAATTCATTGTTACTTTCTGATATTGAACAACTTGGTAAATCCCAATGTGGAAAACTATCCAATTCATATTGTGACTTTTTATCAATATCTGACAAGGAAGTTTTTGAATAATCGCCAATTTTTTCACTTGAACTACATTTAGAAATTTTTGGTAACCCAGAATTTGAGAATTCATTGTTACTTTCCGATATTACCTTAGTAGTCTGTTCTTTTGGTATATATTTATTGCAAAAGTCATCACTCAAATATTTTTTGAACAGCCTATCCAGTTCAGACTCTGTTGTTGAAGATGGACCAGCAACATCATCGTTGAATTCATCATCGTTACATATAATAGTTTCATCGTTTGAGCTATCACTGGAAGTATCAGGAATATCTAATTCCATTTTATGAAAATGAAATTTGTTCCCAGATGGAATAAAAAACAGTTTGAAAGTATTTTGATTTTAAAATTTCATACCGTTAGATCGAAGTACAGGAATATATAATTCCATTTTGTGAATATGAAAATTTTTTTCAAGTAAGAACAGTTTGAATTGTTATGATTTGAAATTTAACCTATTACATTACTGGTTGTCATAAACCATTGACGACATTGAGGTACTCCTTAGTAACAGGAACAGATCGTCTATGATCATTGCTGATTTGTCCCTAGTAGAATAGTTAATAGCCATAGTAGTCTACCTTTGGAAAACCTTCATTTCACATAAGTTCATAGTAAAGCTAAATGTAATATATATATATATATATATATATATATATATATATATATATATATATATATATATATATATATATATTATATTAACTGAAAATAACAAAAATGTTTGATTTTTTCAGGAATAATGGAATGCTTATGTACATTCAACAAAGGACACATTATAGGAATTATCATTGAAAATGAGATGACAAGAACAAAGACCAAATTTCATATTCGTCAAAGATATTTTTTTTCGATATTTGTATTAAAAAGCACAGAATAAGCTTTTGAAAAATATCATTGCTGGTTAAACAACTTCCTCGCGTTACCGATTTTTTTTTGGTGTAGTTCTACCAACCATGTTAAGTACAAAATATATTAATTGTTTGAACTTTAACACGTCTGAGCTGAGCCTCAGAATTAACGATGTGCAAAATATTCTTTCTCATTTTTCAGTGCTATCTGCTGGAATTATATAAGATAACAAACTTGAAGAATTTCTGCACATGCACCCCCTCAGCAATCCCTTCACCATTATTCGAAGATGCCAAAATTTAGACTAAATTTACCCAAATTTTGATAGTTTTGTTGTCTAAAAAGTAACCCCAGATACCAAATTGTAGCTTATTTAGTTTGATATGGGCTACTGGAAATGTCCAAATAAACTGAAATATATATACACACACACACGGTACGCTGGCTAGTATTTGGGAGGTCTCGGATTCAAACCCCGGGGCCGACTGGTCTGCCATGAGTTTTTTTCAGAGGTTTACTCATGGTAATGTAAGTCACTGCTTGCAAACTTACAAGGCGAATGCTGGGTCAGTATTAATCCTCTGAACCCTATCCACACTTCCTATGTTCCATAAATATCCCGTCGCACCTATCCTTAATGCACTTGTATCCTCTGATCTGGCTGAAGGAGTTAATCCCAAACTCAAGCTGCCCGCCTCCCTGACACATACTTCAGGGAGGAATGAAACACGTGTGTTTCACTCCTCCCTCCTCCCAGTCTACAGCAAAAACCATATTTTTTAAATTTCTGAAATTTGGTGGGAAGTTAAGTCTGATCATGTAGATTCCCACTAAGACGGGGTTTTTTAAAATTCCGCCGTTAAGGGGTTGAAAAAGGGTGAAACGTGTTTTTTGATGTTTCCATCATTTAGGGGTGCAAAAGGGGTAAGTCTGTTTTTTTATATTGGCTATTTCCGGCAAAATAATCGACTTAGCGATTCCGTTCTTCCACTACAATGTTCCTTATAATTTTATTAAAAAACCGTTTTCTGCATATTTTGATGTTGTATGATTTAGGGGTTGAAAGAGGGTGAAATGTGTTTTTCGTATATTGGCTATTTTTGGCTGATTCTCGCAAAATAATGGACTTAGCGATCCCGCTCTTTCACGAAAATGTTAAGTAAAATTAACTCTAGAAAGTAGTTTCTCAGTTTTTTGAAATTCCATCATTTAGGGGTGCAAAAGGGGTAAGTCTGTTTTTTTTATATTGGCTATTTCCGGCAAAATAATCGACTTAGCGATTCCGTTCTTCCACTACAATGTTCGTTATAATTTTATTAAAAAACCTTTTTCTGCATTTTTTGATGTTGTATCATTTAGGGGTTGAAAGAGGGTGAAATGTGTTTTTCGTATATTGGCTATTTTTGGCTGAATCTCGCAAAATAATGGACTTAGTGATCCCGCTCTTTCACGAAAATATTAAGTAAAATTAACTTTAGAAAGTAGTTTCTCAGTTTTTTGAAATCCCATCATTTAGGGATGAAAAAGGAGTGAGTCTGTTTTTTTTTATTGGCTATTATTTATATTGAAAATTTTAATTTAATACATGTTAACAAATTGGATTTTTATACAAATAAACAAATGATTTGATAAATTTTATCCTTTTTTTAATTGTCTTCACCATGCTCGAAAACCATAAAGCGCCACGAGTACGTGTTTAAAAAAAAATTATTAAAATATGAATTTTCCCAATTACGAATATGAACTATATCTTAATAAATTCATACGTATACATATATGGATACGCGGGCGAAGCCGCGACGGGTCCCGCTAGTATATATATATATATATATATATAATATATATATTATATATATATATATATATATATATATATATATATAATATATATATATATATATATAATATATATATATATATTATATATATATACTATATATATAATTATTATATATATATATATATATATATATATATATATATATATATAATATATATATATATATATATATATATATATATATATATATATATATATATATATATATATATATATATATATATATATATATATATATATATATATAATCTCTTGATAATTATTAGCAATAACAGGCTTGTTGAATCTTAAAAAACTCGATTTTATTAAAAAGTTGATATATATATATATATATATATATATATATATATATATATATATATATATATATATATATATATATATATATATATATATATATATATATATATATATATATATATATATATATATATATATATATATATAAATATGAATTGAAATATTTCAGACGAATCCACAGTTATTAATGCTGGATGGAACAGTTATTATAATATTGATTTAGATGATAAGGCTCTGCATCCAGGATAAACTTACGAACTCTTGTTACATAGAGAAACACACCGTCAATAGCCCAGAAATGTTTTGGTAGAGCATTATATAATTGCATACAAGTGTACATTGTGCTTTTTTGAGTAAGTGTGAGTGATACCTTTGGCAGTTGATGAGGAATCATTTGTCGTGTGTTATTCAGATTCTTGAAGCCAGAAAACAGTTCATTATGTTTATAAATGAATAGCAAAGATCTAAAAACAAACAAGCCAGGTACAGTAAAAATATTATGCTTTTTAAATAAACCTCTACACCTCTCTTTTGAGTAATAAATAGGGAATAAGTATGTGGGCTGTTGCCCCAGAATATCATTCCATATGACAACAACGATTCAAATATTTGCATAGTAAATTGTTTTTAATACATATAAGCTAACCTGATACTTCAAAATATTAATCGAATACAAGACAGACAGCAGTCTCACATTCAAGTAATCAATATGTTGACGCCACTTCAAGGAAACATCAACATGGACCCCCAAAAACTTAATAGACTCACTAGTTCTAATATCATTATCAAGAATCCTTACTGACAATGGAAATGAATGAGAGCGATCGGTATGGAAAAAGATAAAGTCAGTTTTGGCAACGTTCAACTTTAAACAGTTATCACCACACCAGGAAGTTATAGACTCGAAAGCATCTTCAGCCCTATTAATAACAGTGGCCAAATCATCGTCGGAAACTATGATATTAGTATCGTCCGCATACAAAGAGATCCTACAAGCCAGATCACCTTCCGGCATATATATATATATATATATATATATATATATATATATATATATATATATATATATATATATATATATATATATATATAACAGGGAGTTATGGCTCACTGTTGACTTTCGATACAGTACAATATTCCATCCATAAGCTGTACCTAGATTTCTTCGGAAATTAGTTAGGCGAGTAATGGAATCCTCTCCATCCTTCACCCCATCCTTCCCAACTCACATTTTCCATTTCCCCTTACTTTTTTAATGCGCCGCGATGCAGAGAGACGTACACTTGTGTCTTGAAATATAGACACAAGGAAGAGAACAGGTTCTAGTGCTAACCGCAGCACGTGAGTCCTAATCTAAGTGCGAGACTGGAGGTTTAGTAGGCTAATGACCGGAAACCGAAAGAACAGAGGTGTTTTTAGTGGGTAGGCAATATTGCATATATATATATATATATATATATATATATATATATATATATATATATATATATATATATGCAATATTGCCTACCCACTAAAAACACCTCTGTATCTATCAGGGGCGGCTAGTCAAAGGAGGCTAAGGAGGCTAAGCCTCCTCAATAATATTCCGTGTATCACTAATATATTAATCGTGTAATTAATAATATTAATCAAAATCATATTATTTTATGCACCTACCTTCCTTTCAACCTACATTATATAATATAATTTATTAATTAAGATAGAAGGTATTTACATTTACTGCATTTCATTCATTTCAAGATTTGTGGCAACGCTGCGGAGGCTTAGAAAGGTATATTCTCAACGTTCATTATGCCTGCCACAGAAAAGCAAACAACGGTGCAAATACTCCGAATGAATACTTCATTGCAATAGAAAAGCAAAACACATGTAAATGGCAACACGGATAGGAACCCAGTCTCATACAATGTCGACCAATCACAACTATAGAATTTCGCGTGACATCGAGTGAATTCGTTGGGAAGCATTAATAGAATCGTAGTGTGATCGTAGTTACTAATGGCAGCGTGTTTACTTATATTGCTCGCGTATTGTTTTAAAATGAGTTTGGTTACTGAAGTTAATTTCAAAAATTTCAATGGTGACTTAGTGGAATATTTGTTATCCCATAACTTTAGTGCACTAAGTTATGAGGATAAAGTTTTGATAAAAACATTGCGACCTACCCCTGAATTAAACAGTTTGGTGCAGCGTAACAGACAACAAAACCGCGGTTTTAATACAAGGAATTATGCGAGACATCCTTACCTAACCGGATCACAGGTAAAAAATAAATTATTTTCTTGGCAGTGTTTACTTTTTACTAGTGAAAATGTCTCTGTTTGGGGCCGCTTAAGATTTGAGGATTTAATTCTATACCTAGTTGAAAGTGAGGAATTTTTCACCGATAAAGTAACTTTAAATACAGCACGCGGATTAATATCTTACTTACAAGATAAGGAATTTATATATTTTTTAAACATCTTTAAATTAACTTTTGAACAAACAGAAATAGTTTTTCAAATCTTACAGCACAAGTTTCAAGATTTACCCCAAGTTTATAAACTCTTATGTCTAATTGTTTCTATCCCGGTGACATCGGCTTCCGTAGAGCGCTCGTTTTCCACTCTTAAGAGAATTAAAACTTATTTACGAAATTCAATGAGCCAGGATCGTTTGAAAAATATTAGTTTGTTGTCTATTGAAAAGGAATTGGTAAAACTTTTGGCGAAAGACAAAAAATTTTATGAGGATATTATAGATCATTTTGCTAACGTTAAAGATCGTAGAATCCCGCTAATCTTCAAAAATATATAATAACTTTTCATTTGCTCTCACCAGCTGTTAACAAATTCGTTAAGTAGGTAGGTAGGTACCTATTTTGTGAAAGAAAAAAAAAATTTGATGAATAGATGATTAATTGGCTGAGAAAAGTTTTTGTGAATATTGTAAATAGGAGTTGTAGGTCTCAAGGTAGATACTCGAAAGTGAAAACAAATTAATAGCTTAGGGTGCTTGTTTTACTTTGATTTTCTTTAAATTATAAGGCGGTTGACCTTGAAATCCTAAACATTTTCGCCTATGGTGTATTTTTTAATACCTCTTGTAGCCTCCTCAAACCAAAACCTCACGAGCCGCCACTGTTGTATACACACACACATATATATATATATATATATATATATATATATATATATATATATATATATATATATATATATATATATATATAATATATATATATATATATATATATATATATTTATATATATACAGTGGCGCACCCAGGGGGGGAGCCATGGGGCTGCAGCCCCCCCCGAGATTTATTGTAGCAACAAAAGAATTGAGATTACTAAGATAATAATTGTGAAATGAGCTCATCTACTACTATAAAATGAGCCTACTGGTCACTATCGGTTAACCATAAGATCTATTATGATTTACCGGATACGGGATGTGCGTTTTCTATTTAAATTTAAGGAGGTAAATTTTGATTCAGCCCCCCCGAAACTTAATCCTTGGTGCGCCTTTGTATATATATAAATATATATATATATATATATATATATATATATATATATATATATATATATATATATAAATATATATATATATATATATATATATATAATCTCTTGATAATTATTAGCAATAACAGGCTTGTTTAATCTTAAATTATGGATTGTTAATTCTCTAATTGAATGAGTAGCATATCATATGCTAAGGTTTTCCATTGTTAAAATGATTGTACGATCATGACATATAAATATTATACTTATTGTCTTCCTTCATTAATTCATATGTGATTAGCATTCTTATTTATATCCAAGTAAGTATTAATTTCAATTTTTTCAAAAGTTTTGATAAAGCCACGAATGTCGTGGCGAAACGTCAACTTTTTAATAAAATCGAGTTTTTTAAGATTCAACAAGCCTGTTATTGCTAATAATTATCAAGAGATTAGAAATAGTTCACAGGCAACAACAATTCGAATATATATATATATATATATATATATATATTTATATATACATCAACTATTGAATCCCACACAGGCCGGGTTAGCAACCGGTATAGCTTTTGAAGTTTTCACCTCGATAAAAAAAAAACACTGTTGACTTTTGATACAGTACAATAATCTATTATTTTCCAGGAAAATACAGCTGCAACCATCTTTACAAGATGCTGCACACTTACTCGGATATAAATAAGAATGCTAATCACATATGAATTAATGAAGGAAGACAAGTATGATATGTATATGTCATGATCGTACAATCATTTTAACAATGGCAAACCTTAGCATATGATATGCTACTCATTCAATTAGAGAATTAACAATCCATAAGTCTTCTTCACTCCAAAACGTTATTAAGCAATCACAAATAATAAGACGTTAATTTCTTCCCTTGAGAGTTGAACCATAACGTCGATAGGAAGCATATTTACTCGAACATCGGAACGATTATCTTCAATTGCATTCCATATTAGGATTTTATAGATTGAATATGAGATCGTACATCCTTTTCATACATTAAACATAAAGGTTTGCATTACATCACCTCTATAAAGTGTCGCGATGGGTATAATAATGAGACCAACTAAATGTGCAATGCATTTTAATGTGAATTAAAATAAAATTGTATCTATGAATTATTTATTGGAATTCAAAAGTCTTGATGTCGCATTATAAATAAATGCACATCCTGTTCTTCATAATAGTCAGTCACAAGCCGATTTCTTTGAGTGTTTGATTTAAAAAACTAAAATGAAAATTTTGAGTTTGGTAAGTTATCAATACAATACAATACAATACAATTTATTAATTCCAATAAGTATTCTCAATACAATTGAAACAAGTCAAAATAAAAAAAGTTTGACAACTCAAAACAAAGAAAAATAGCTTCAAATATTACAGAAACTTACAAACTCATTAATAGAATATGAAATTAAATTAAATTAAATTACATCCCTGTATATAATATTGCGTGATTCCTTCACACGATTTCCAGTGTTCAGCAATCGCTAAAATATCCACTTCATTCTCAGACAATAATAACTTTAATTTGTTCATCGCTGTACTCAAACAATGTACATTTTAAAATAAAAGGGATAAAGGCTTGTAACCACTAGTTTTTGAATTATCTGCGTAAGCAGAGGGATGATTTACCCTGGTAGTTTTTGTATCTGAGGAACACTTTCCAGTACTTGAGATGTTCCCTTTTTGAATAAAAAATATCTAGACACGAGGGCCCCATTTGGCCAAACATCCTTACTCCACGCCTTCTCAAGATTATCCTGATAGATGGACACCTTAACAGACGCGTATATAAGTGGATATTTAGATTGCAAAGATTCACATTGTACCTCTGGAAAAACTGTAAACATTAATTTTTTCAGATCTTCAGGCTTAGTATTAGGATGAAGTCTAGATACATGAAAATGAATATATTTAGGAACAGTTTTCACTTCTGAATTAGTCCCACCACATCCCATGACAAACTTTCTATTACGTGGTTTGTTACGTCTTTTTACAGATTGCCACTCAGATTAGTGTTGAGTAGGACATACAAGAGGCAGTACATTTGTCCCGTACATGACGTCAAAATGTAAGAGCGGCTCAACATTTTATATTGTACTGCTTCAAATTTTATGACGCGGGTGTCGCGCTAGGCGCTACTTACTTTCCGTCTTCGTAAAACTAGGATGAAGACAAAGAGGAAGTGAGACGCATGCTACAAATTTATTGCATTATTGCTTTTCGAGTCTCGTCGAGCGATAAGGAAATATCCTATGAGGCACGCGTTGAAGCGACTGTTTTGCTTTTGAACATTAATTGTTTATATTTTTATTTACCTACTTACAAACAATATTCACTATGCTAATCGTTTCATATCACTTTGCGATACTGATTATTAATATATCATCAATCAGAGTTCAGACTGTAACTATTGTACCGCAATAAAATCAAATGTCATATTCGTACTCGTAAATTCAAACGTATCGCCGAGCTTCCGTACGCCTCACGTCATTTGAAGTGGGACATTGTACTGGCTCAGTACAAAAAAGAGGCTACTCTTACAAACTCATTTTCATGTCGCGTCCTACCCAACACTAACTCAGATGCAGTTTCATTTAAATTGTGAGGGTATTTATCAATTTTCGTATCGACATGAATATTTTGATATTCATTCATTAGTATTGCTTGTTGAGGATGAAGTATAGCAGAGTTAACTGACTGACTATCGATAACCGGTTTTTTGTTATCTATATTGGAATTATGATTATTTCCTTTATTTTTAAATTGATTGCTAAAAGATGCATTTTCTGTACATAGCACCTGTTCATCCTGAAGTAGATTTTCACGTTGATGTTACACAGGTGTAGAACGTGTGGCCAAGGATAATTCCTTATCAGAACTATTTACATTCCGGTTAGATTTAACATTTTTTTCTACATTGACTGTTGATACGATTTCGACATTCTTGGAATTATTTTCATAGGATTCAATAATTGATTTTTGGAGACTCACAATATAGTCCAGATCCTGTATCGACTTCAGCAGAAGAGTTTTTTCTTGTTTTAAATATTCAATTTCATTCTGAAGTAGAACATCACCGGTATTCGGTCCAGAATTTTCAATGATAGTATCACACCACTGCGTGGGAATTTTTTCCATACAGGAATTGCAAAACCATTTCAAATTCTGATTTTCCGAAAGTATCTTCACACATGCCTCTTTTATTGATGCACAGGCTGCATGAAATCTCAGTTGACAAATATTGCACTTAACGCTTTTAATATTCACTATGAAATTATCAGAGCATCGTGGGCACACGTCCGGCCTGCTCGACATCTTCTACACTTTTTCCATCATACTTTGAATTTTTAAAGATTAGTACAATTTAAAACGAAAATGAGAAACGGAACTGAATCAACTATTTTCAAGAAATTAATATGTATCTTAGTATACGGGGTTATTCTTGAGGCAAAAAATTATCAAAATTTGGGTAAATTCAGTCAAAATTTTGCAAATTATGTGACTCAATTTGGGTATCAAAGTTAATTGAAAATGAAACATATGGAATTGTTTAAATATTTAAAGTAGTTGAACAAAAACAAAGCTTGAATTCACTACGTTTATTATCACAAAAATACTTTGATAAATATAACACTGCGAATGCAATTCCGGTCACTATTCCATCATCGGGCAGATTGAGTTAAGAACTGAATACATAATTATAGATTTGCGCTTACGGGTGGGAAAGAATTATTGCAGGTACCTAAATAGACAAGACCAAGAGGAACACATTTCAAGAAGGGCTAATAGAAGTGGATTTCCCAAATTGATAGAATCAAATGTTCTTAGAAAAATCATTATTGTTTGAATACACTGAATATAGAAGAATATTATCAAGTCAATCTGGTCGTTCAGCAAGATATCTTTTGCATTATGATTGAGTTTAAAAATTTCTAATGATTCTAAGTAAGTAAGTTTGGTTCCTTTCGGTAATTTGTGCATAATTTGAAAGTTATCTATTTGTGAAAACGGGTGGTGGTTTTCACAGCAATGATTTGAAAACGTCGAATCCGTTTTATTTTTCAAAAAAGATTGTTGGTGTTCTTTAAATCTTGTCTTGAACGATCGACCAGTCTGACCTATATACACTCCTTTACATACAGGACAAATCAACCTATAAACTCCTGAACTTTCAAATTTTGAAGTGATATCTTTGGCATCGAATAAAAATCCTGAGAGTTTTGTCTTAGGTTTGAAAGCAATTTTAATATTACATTTAGGTATGACATTAGCAACTTTTTCTGTCAGAGGAACAAAATATGTTAAAGATGTGAATTTTTCCGATTTTTCTACTTTCGATTGAGGATATATGCTGTTGTACGCTAGTTGACTACGTTTCTTGTTTATCATTTTATCTATCAAATTTGTATGAAAACCATTATTTGAAGCAATTATTTCTATAGTAGAAATTTCTTTTGCTAAATTTGCTATGGATAATGGAATTGAAAACGCTCTGTGGATCATTGAGTTAAAAGCTCAATGTTCATGGGAAAGAGGATGATTTGAATCCGACGAAATACATATATCCGTGAAAGTTGGTTTTCTATATATATCGAGACTCAAAGTATTATTATTATGAAAAATAGTTAAATCCAAGAATTTTATCTGTCGATCCATGCTATTAATATAATTCAAAAACTGATCTAATTGTCTCGCGGTGCCCTTAACGTATCTATGCCAAAAACTTATATGTGATGCTTTTGTAGAATTGAATATTACGTTCTCTATATGTGACATGAAAATGTCTGCAATAATCGGACTTAAGGGGGAACCCATAGCCAGCCCACTAGATTGTTCAAAAATTGTGTTATCAAATTGGAAGTAATTTTGACTAAGACATGTATCTAATAAGAAAATAATATCATTTTCCATCAACTATTTAAAGTAGGTTGAAAACAAGAAATAAAATATTCAAAATTTGATATTTTATAAATGAATCCCGAAGGCGTAATGTCAAGTTATACGCTGTACAGTAATATCGAAATGAAATCAACGAGATTTATTTCCAGGTATTTCTCTTGGGTCTTTTAGTGATCTGCAGCAGTGCACCTACACCTCAGGTTCTCTATGCACCCTATGGATATGCCTACTCTTCGTCTCCGTACACATATTATTCCTCAGGATTACTGCCACCATATTACACTGCGAATACATTAAGTGAGTTAAACTCTTTTAATAACTAGTTTGCTTTCCTCTACTATATATTTATTCCACATTTTTATTGTAACAAAAAGTGTGAGCAGTAGAACTCAATCTAAGTACGTTCTGTAACTCAATTTGAAAGGGGTTAGGGCTGCAAAGATCCTATGAAAACTGGTTTGGAGAATTCGCGCTTATGCGCATCCCCAAAGTTTGGGGATGCTAAAATGTTCCGAAAAAAATATATTACACATCTAAAATCCCCCAAAAATCGTGGTCCAGGTATAAAATGGATTTAAAACCATATTAGAGCATTTTGTGGCACTAATTATTTTAGCCGTTTAAAATTGATGTTAGAAATGTTAATAATTACCATCATTATTCTAAATATAATGTGTGAAATTCAGAAGAATAAGGAAGAACCTTATTTACTGTTTGATGAGATACTGAATACTTATTATAAAATCGAATGATGGATTAAGATATTGATGGGTGCATCCTGCAATTGGCATGTTGCTCTAATTATATAACTGTGATATGAAATTGAATATATGAACCATCAAGGGCATCGCTAGCCAATGAGCCAAGGGAGCAATACCGGGTGTCCACGGAAGGTGGCTCGCCCCTATAACTTTTTTTTTGTTTACGGAGATAATGAAATGAAAAAGCTGCATTTTTTGACAAGTAACTCAACTTCATGCAACTTCCGGTTTCACCGGAAGTGGCATAAACTTTCGGTTTTTAAATGGGACACCTGGTATATTTTCTGTTTTTTTGTCTTCATATGGCAATTAGAATGCAACCATGTATTATTTGTCACTTTTTGTAACCGTTGTTTCATTTGTTTTTTCGAAAGAAATATTTATTTTAGAGGGCTATAGATTCGTTTACCGCCCTGGGACATAGATTTGTGGGCGTGGCTTCGGACTTATTTTGTTTCAGTTGTGTTGGTCACAGGCTACTCGATGATTTCAAATGTTATTTTAATATCAATAAGATTCTTCATTTGAAGATAAAGTTCTAAGGTTATGGGATTTCAGGTTTTTATTGAAAGTTTTCTTTCAGCCTAATACCTAGAGTGAGGTATCAAATTAATCGTAATGAAATGATGTTTTTTTTAAACCCGACGAGCCACCATGATGCCATTTGAAAAAAAAAGTAATAATAGTTTTAAAATTAAAAGTCACATAGCTGAATCATTTTGATCGAAAACAGTAAAGTTGTATTTTAATAAACATTTTAGGACCGATATTAGTTATTTGAACGCATCCATAGCCCTCTAGAATAAAAATTTATTTCGAAAAAAAAATAAAAAAAAGGTTACAAAAAGTAACAAATGATACATGGTTGTATTCTAAATGTCATATGGAGACAAAAAAACTTAAAATATACCAGGTGTCCCATTTGAAAATTTAAAGTTTATGTCATTTCCGGTAAAACCGGAAGTTGCATGAAGTTAAGTTACTTGTCATAAAATGCAGTTTCATGCATTAAACAGATCCTCTAAATTTCATTTCATTATCTCCGAAAACAAAAAAGTTATAGGGGCGAGCCACCTTCCGTATGTTAAATAGTAAAAAAAAACATAACCATTTTGGGTTAGTGTAGAAATCTCGACTACTCAATGAATTACTTTCATTCAAATAAATGCAAATACCTAAGGGGCAGTTGCCCCCCTTGAGACCAATCCATTGAAATTATATAATATCCGTTTTTTTCAGGTTATGGCTATGCTGCTCCATATGCTTATTATATATGAGGATAAGAGAAGCCACTAATTACCATTTCTAGTGAATAACTCAATGTTAATCACAGTGAACATGAGAGTATCAAAAATTAAATCAGCATATAACTGCAATTAAAATCAGTCTCATCGAGAACTAGTCACGACAAACTAAAAATGTCACTCTGGAATGTTTATAATTTTTGTAAAATTAACTTGAAAATATATTTTATATGAAATTAAAATGTGAGTTTTCAACATATATGAACCTTCAAATAGTGGAATATGATAGAAATAATATGAGAATTATAATATAGCTTAATAACAATAATGCCATAAAAATTAACTACAGAAGCACAATAGTATTTACTAAAGTGAACTTAAGTCTAAAGAGAACTGTATCAAATATTGATAAATATAGAGATACATGAAAAAGAAGAGTAATTAAAGTTATTATGAATTTTTTAACTGAAAATGATGTAAAAAAACCGCTCTTGGAAATTAAAATTAATCTTATTGAATTGAAAAAAGCAAAACATTAATGTATTTCACTTTTCTTTCAATACAAGAAGAGTTTATTAAACAGATACAATTTTCTTACGAAAAAATAAAAGTTAAATAAAGTTGATTTTCTAACTAACATGGCCCGTTATTGCTAAAAGAAGACAAATTAATAAAAATACAACACAGCCAAAAATAATTCAAATTTATAATAAATGCATACTAGAGACAAACAGAAGATAGGGATCAATTAATTCAATTCATTTTGTATTTTATAAAAACTTTATTGCAATAAATTCGTATTGCTCAACAATTAATGGTTTTATCCACTACAGAATTATTGTTTACATCAAAACACAAATTGACTAGAAACAAGAATATTTTAGTTGCTTAATCATTACCTCGCATAAGCTCTAAGTCTCTGCAATGATAAGAACTATAGTGTTACACACAACTTAAGTGCTATCATTCTAAAGATTGGCAAAACTGTATGGCAATAAAAGAAAAACCAAGATTTTCAAATTAGTAGCAAATTCTATCAGATAATTCATTATATCAATGAACATTTACTATAAAAACCTGTACTTACAAATAAATAAGTATCTAATATAAAATATCACATTGTAGGCTTCCATAACTTTGATTGGTGCAGATTTATGTATCTCATCTGTTCATTTCTTATATTCCATGCTATAGGAAATAGAGTTTATGGGGCATACAGTTTATAATATCAAATAACTTAAACCCTGCTTCATTCATAAGGAAATTAAACATCCTGAATTAACTAAGAGAAATACATATAGTAGAGGAACAAATCTTAATCAATGTATTTTGAATACTGCCACTTTATCTTCACTCTAGTTCTTATAACATCTGTTATTTACTCGCTCTACCAACCTAACCAAGGTGGTTGATTCATTTTATGGGCTGGTGTAAATGTCAAATTTACAGGTAAATTAATTATTGCATACTGTCTTTCTAATCTTTCTAATGTTTTTTTTATCATGAGGCCATTTTTACCCATTAAAAAAGCTGTAGGTATGTGAACTTCTTCTTCACTGTCATCATCAATCATTTCTATGAAATACTCCTCGTTTGCCTTAGATATGTCTGTGATGATCACCGCTCGAGCACCTGCTTGTTCAGCTACAAGTGATTTGGTTTTGAATGAACATTCTCTAAAACAGAGAAAAAATTATACAACATTACTTCTTTAATATTTTAAGATTTAGTATTATTGCTGTATTCAATAGAAATTTACTTAATATAGGAGTTGAATGTTCAATGTATTCAGTATCTGATAGATTTAATGATGCATTGTATATTTTAGTTGAAAAAAATTAACATGATATTTATAATATAATTTTCAAAGCGGTGAGTAATGTATAATTAATTAATAGCCATTAATCTAATACAAAATATTAGAGTGAACACTGGTCTTACCCTCTCTCAATGAAAGCTACATTTCCTTCTATTTCTTCTTGATTTTCTGGCTCCTTACAACCATATTTAGGAATCATAGGCACTAAGGCAGCATTTTTGACCATATATGACTCATTCTGGAATATAAATTTTTTATGTAATACTAACAAATTATATAATAAAAAAATTTTTGCATTGTGAATTCATAAATATATTAATTATCTTACAAATGGTGCTCCAAAGTTTTTAGCAGGTCTGACTCTGTAAGTATATTCCAATTCAACTGGATCTGTTATTTCGAAAAAAACATCTCCTGCTATAATTTCTGCTGTAGAAGTGCCATCGATAAAATGAAGATTATTCACTGTAACAGTAAAATATTAATTAATGTAATCGATAAGGTTTATTGTGAGTGAAACCTACGTCCTGTGTTTGAAGGAACTATAGCTAATATTAAGATATAGACAATTTGGTATAAAACTACTTGACTCATTACACTACATGTAAAATTATTAATTGAGAGATGAACCTCTTTGACCCAAAATGAAATGAAATTATTTTAATTTAATGTATTCTATATGTAATATGATTACTGAAAACTGACGCGAATGACATGACGGATTGACGTAATCAGTAACTTTTTATTGGTCCAAATCAGCAGATGTTTGGAACTACGCGTTTTGAACTATTAAATTCGAGAAGTTACTACTATTGAAAATTTTAATGCCCTTTGTTGAACTGATCCTTTCCTCACCTTTCTACGTAGTGTTGTGAAAAATCGATGCATGAGGCTTCCTGATTTGTGTTAATTATGAGTGAATTAGTGAAACCCAGTTAGCAAGAACAAGATGACTATTATTCCTCCCTCATATGAAATGTGTGGTTTAATTTCAGGCAAAGTGTTCTTACCTCTGTGTTTATTCTATGGTCCAACCTATATTATTTTGAGAAATATTTAAAAAAGTAGATTTTTTTGTAATGTTAAAAGGTCTGATCGTATTTTATAATCATAATGTTTAACGTTAAGGCTGTCTTGTATTAACACTGTTGTAGTTCATGTATATTAGGTTTGTATGTGATTAATTTTCACTAATATTCAGTTTTATATTTGATGTTGAAAGAATATTCTAGAAATTGAGGATCACTACCAATGTTATAGATATTCTTGTTTTTAGTAACTTTGTGTAATTCTTAGAAATGTCAAGCAGGGATGTCGATGACGCTAAGAAAATGGAAAATGATGAAGAGGAAATTGAGGAGATTAGGTCGAACGCCGTCGTTAAATACTCCGTTCCCAAAGTAGAAAATTTTGTCGAATTGCAATGTAACACGAACTTAAACTTGCCTCCTTCAAACTGGCTAAGTGATTCAGCTGATTCCTATGGATTACAACGTGTGTCACACGCTCAGAAAGGTTTTTCTAGGTAAATAAATATCTGAATGGTTGTATTTACGTCCAATTACACATTTTAATTTGGTGTTTACATCAGTTTTAGGATGGCTCAATTGTTTCCTGATGTAGTAGGAAATGTAGATGTTATTGCTGATGCAGAAAATATAAAAAACCTCTTGAAACTTCCTTATAACAAAGGAGCAATTAGTATGATGGTACATCGTGTGGAAAACACATTGCTTATAGATAACTTTGATATTTATCAGCATATTTTACGTTCAAGAACTCAGGACAAGGATTGGACATGGTTGAAAAACTTCATCATAGATCATGTGGGCACTAAGGCTCTTCAAGAGGATCGTCGTTTATACATTAAGGGTCGTACTCGAGAAGCACTTAAACAAATTAATCTTGTTTCAAAGTTCATGTATCACAGTTTAGTGGATAACCAAAATGAAATGTTACTGGACAATGATGTAAATCAGGCTCATAGTTCTAGAAGTGTTGAATATCCTTTTCTACCTAATCCTTCTCCTGAAGTTGAAACACCAGATCCTGAATCGTTCGATCATAAGTATAACAGAAATGTGGTGTGGACTTTTGAAAACATCCAAATGCTTTTAGGTAAGGTACATAGGATAAGTGTATTTAAATTAAAATTAATTGAACACCTCTTAATATCATGCATCAATTGAAAATGTTTATATAAATGAGAAGTTAATTGGTATTTCAAAATGCTTCTATCTGAAGGGACTTTTAATGAGGAAAGTAAGCCAAAATGATTCAATTAATGTTTCTATTTATTTTCACCTTGCAGGGTTTTAATATATTGAATGAAATTTGTTAATGATAAATTATAGCTAAGTAACCTCAATGTTGTGACTGCCATCTCTGTATCTGGTTTATATGAATGAAATATTAACCCTTTTAAACTTGTAATGAGGAACATGATGAAGTCCTGAATACTGGGCTATTAAATGTTGAAATATTTTACAGACAGTAATGAAGATAATACAATTGCTATTTTTCATAAACTAGATAGAACATATTTTTTTGCCAATGTGAATGTATTTTGTATGATGTTTTTGTATTCATCATTTTTAATAATTGAAATATGTTATATTGTACTGTAATACACAACTATTATGGGTAGATAAATTTTATGGTATATCTGTACAGCATGTATACATAACTGCTGGTACTACTATTAAGTTGCTACTATTTTATAATGTCCATATTAATTTTTAGGTACTGACATGCCGATATTCGGCAGGGGCACCTATCCATGTATATCTCTTCGTCTAAGAGATGTTACCAAACCCATTAACATTTTGACAGGAATTGATTATTGGCTGGACAACCTGATGTCCAACGTTCCTGAAGTGTTCATGTGTTACCATCTCAACGGCATAGTCCAGAAGTATGAACTCATCAAGACTGAGGACATTCCAAGATTAAAAAATTCCAAATTTTCTCCCATGGTAATCAAAGACGTGGCTCAAAACATCTTGTCATTTTTGAAAACAAACGCCACAAAAGCTGGACATACTTATTGGTTATTTAAGGGAAAAGGCGAAGAAATCATCAAGCTTTATGACCTGACGTGTTTGGTTCCCCAAGATGAGAAACTACAGAATCCCTTTACAATACCTGTTGCCATGTTGTTGTACAGGGTAGCTCGAAGTTTTATGAAATCGAACGAAAAAAAACCTAGGGGAACTGTGAGGAAATTGCTGAGGAATTGTCTGAAGCTATTATCGGAACAAAAATATCCTGAAATCGTCACATCTTCTCATTTTATGTTGTCAGAAGTTTATATTCCAGTGGATACAAATCCAGAGGATCCTACTTTCGAACAAGAAGACGGTGAGTAAAACCGGGTTGTTATTTATTTCTTAATTAATACTGTCTTTATCAGATGATAGAGATCTAGTGGTGGTTGAATAACCCATATGATTCGATTCAAGTTTTAAGAAATGTTTGCATATCATTCATGTTATAAAATTTATTTTTTAGTCTGTTGTGAGCAATAAACATATTTTTAATAAATATATGTGAAAATTGTTATCAATATGGTTTCATTATGAATATGAATTATCGCTAAGTATCGGCCTCGTCAATTAATAAATAAACATATAGCTTATTTTAGATTTTTGTAATGAAATTTTGAATATTATGTTACAATATTGAAGCGTATATGTGTGTACAAAATATGGTTGCATTAGTTTGATGTTTATTTATTTATTTAACTATACAATTTACATAAAGCATTCTATAGAAGAAAACATGTTCCCTGTACGAAGATACCTTGATTACTAAATAATAATAAGTACCGACTAATAATAATTATATATTCAATCAACCAAGATTCAGAACTCCCTATATATAATAATAATAATAATAATGTTTATTCATCCAAAAACTTATTGTTACACAAAATAGTACAATAAAGGTTGAATACGTCAAATTGACTAACAACAAAAAATATAAAAAACAAAAGAATGCTATTCAAGAATATTAATTAAATCTTACACCAAACAAAAAATTCCGTTGAAGAATATGGCTCGCATTGAACAAGCATTTCAAATAAAGTTTTCTTGGAAATTTTCATATTCAATGTCTTGAATTTATTATTATTAAATAATTTTAGACCCATGTATAAGGGAGACTTTTCTGTAGGAGACAATGAGTGACGCGGATACAAGTAAGTGCCTCGTATTATTACAGGTTAAATAGTTCTTAAAGTATTCGGAATGAACTGTCATGAAAACAAGTACTCTGTAAATATATAAGCCATATGCAGTTAGAAAATTATTTGCTTTGAAGTGACCTCTACAAGATTCTCTGAAACTCTTAAATGACCCTCAACACGAATTTTTGTCTCAAAAAAACCGATTCCATACCCACACTACTACCCCAAAAAATTGTACCATGTGATAAGATGGACTGAAAATTTGAATAATAAATAATTTTCAAAGTTGGAAAATCAACTCTAGTTTTGAGGACATATATATATATATATATATATATATATATATATATATATATATATATATATATATATATATATATATATATATATATATATATATATATATATATATATATATATATATATATATATATATATATATATATATATATATTTTTTTTTATATATATCATCTTTATTAAAATATACAAATATAATAACAATAATAGTAATAATGTCATTCCGAATCAGCAACAATGCTGGTGGTGGAACAAGGCTCAATCTTGGGCCCACTTCTTTATATACTTTATGTGAATGAACTGCCAAACATGGTTAGCCAGAATATCGTATTGTATGCTGATGACACTGTACTGATTATAAGTGAAAAGACAAGGAATGAATGTGAGACAAGGGTGAAAGAAAGTATGAATGAGCTTGAAGATTGGTTTTCCAGGAACAACCTGCTGCTGAATGTTGACAAAACGCAGTTTGTCAATTTTAGCAGAGGGGGAGATGCCGAAAATTTTGAAATTGTGTACAATGATAGAATTTTAAAACCATGTAAATCAGTATTATTTCTGGGAGTGACAATTGACTGTAGGCTGGACTGGAAAGAACACACTGAACAATTGTGTTTGGGCCTAGCTAGACATAACTATGCTCTAAAAATACTGTCTATGTCAGTGAGTGTGGATGTTGCTATGTTGGCATTTCACGCCTTTGTACAGTCAAGGATATCTTATGGAATTGTTTTCTGGGGAAATACGTCGTGTATGCAAAGGGTACTAATACTACAAAAAAGATGCCTGAGAAGTATGTGTGGATTGCGAATGAGAGAGAGCTGCAAACCGGTTTTCATATAAAAAAAAATACTGACCGCCATGAACCTATATATTTTAGAGTCTTCAATGTTTATAAAAAAAAATTATGATTTATTCTCGGAAAGCATAGCGGAACACAATTATAATACTAGGCATAAAAACAACCTTCAGCCGTCCTCCAACAAATATCAGTACCTACAAAAAAAAATCGAATTCTCGATTAGGAAGATTTGGAACCATCTTCCTCAAGCAATACGAGACTTACCATTGAACCAATTCAAAAAACGACTTAAAGTATTCCTGGTCTCCAGAGCATATTATGCCCTTAATGAATATTTTGAGGAAAATATTTCAACAATGTAAATGACTGTGATATTTTGTTAATGCTTGTATTTATATGTCTGTAATAGTTTGTTTTTTAAATCCTATATATTTTTTGACAATGTATTATAATAACTTTATTTTGACAGGTTCAATATCCTTATGGATCCCATGTGAACAAATAAATCTTTCTATCTATCTATCATTACATGACAGACCTGCATTAAATACATCTATATCAATTTTAACAATTAAATAATCAGGTACAATACAAATTTGGGTAGCGAGAAGTAAAATAATAACAAACTTAATTCAACAATTACAACATACATTCTTAAATAGCTACGTAATATCACATTAGGAGCACTTCTTGGCAACAAGTTTTTTTTTAATATATATTCATAATAGAGCATTTATTTGACTTATGTGCTGTATCAATTCACTTTTAAATGAAGAATAGTTATCTTTGTCCTTCACAGGATTTGGCAATTGGTTGTAAGTTTCTAGGCATCTGTAAATAGGATCATTGAGAGCTAAATTCGTTCTTACATTTGATAGGTAAAAATTTCTTTGGTTTCTAGTCTTATATGTGTGTGTGGGTTTCGCTAACCAAGTTAATTCTAGTATTACATTTTTGTTGATTCTTCTGAATTTTATGAGTTCAGTTTCGCTTCAATTTATATTTTTTTCTGACTTTTTGACGATTCCATACTTGTACTACTATAAAGAAATTGGAATAAATATAGTGGCGTCCTACATTCGGTCAGTAAATATGGCGCATTTTACAGAAATCACTTTAGAGTAATATTTACGTCACATTGTGTGTTTGAAGGATTTGTCACTTCACTGTAAGTAGCGGCCACTATTTTTTTATCACTTTAAAGTCATTATCACCATTAAGTAGAATATTTGTCTACAAAACAACCACAAAGTTCCTGAAGCCACTATATAGTTACCCTTGGAACTTTAACCTATAATTATAAGTGCTTTATAGCGATTAGTGCGTGCTGAATGTTTTTCGAACTGTACATTTGCATGTAATAAATAAAAAGAAACAATGTAGGTGTTTAAAAGTGTGGCCACACAAGAAAAGCCTCTCATATATTTCACGGTTGTTCCTCATAAGTGGGAGAAAAACAGAGTATTGTTTCATCCCCAACACTTGGAGTACAGCGAAAGGGAGATCCTAGAACTGATCCATAACTTTTCTTTTTTCTCACAGCTGACATTTTCACTTCAAAAAACAACAACATACTATTCGAACACCAAGAAGTCTCTATAGATTGACCGCTACTTTAAAGTTATTTTTTGAGTAAACTTTGTTGTAATTAAGAATTACTGTGAAGTTGTTTTCGTGAGTAGCGAAATATTTAATTTTACCTTAAATATTACTACATAGTTCCATAACTTTGACGGAAATTAAAAAGTAGCAAGGACGTCATAGTTACTTTTAACGCCACTATAAAGTAATAAAAACTTTGAAGTGATATACGAGTAACAAGACTAAGTTACTGGGACTGGCGAATATAACTTTAAAGTCTTTGCGACTTGAAAGTTATTTTACATAGTAACAGTCACGTTCCAGAAACTTGAAAAGCTACTTAGAAGTACTGCAACTTTTAAGTACCTTATTATTGTGATAATAATTACAGAATTACTAAAATTATATAAATAAAAGTAGGAAAACCTAGAAAGTTGGTTTTTTTAGTGATAATTACGTAACAACGACCTATTCAAAGTTCCGAACTCAGTTTTCGCTACTTTGATGCTGCTTGGGTTGCGCAAGTCAGATTACCCGTTTTCGGCCATATTTTTAACCATCTGAGAAAATTGTAAATATTGATCCTACAGTTGCGGGAGTTGAGACTTCATTATAGGAAATTTCCTTCTCTTTTCGAATCTTTTTTTAGATATCAAAAATCTCAATCAGTTTTCGAGTTATTCGCAGAAAACCAAACTCTTCTTTTTTCTTTCAGTAAATTGTTTATAACTTTTACAAATTTCGCGAGCGGAATTTAATTTTTTTCAAAAAATATCTACATTCTGTTCCGAATCGAATGACACCTTGCTCATATTTTGCCGTCACTGTTGAGAAAAGTTGAACAAAAAAGCACTTGTTGACTAGACTATATGGTTTATATTCATACTTATTTTCTAGGTGACAATGACGTAGTGTACGAGGACGATGATGAAATATCGTCTTCAGATTGTGAAACTGAGTCGGCAATGAACTATTTGGATATGGAAGCGATGATAACTAATAAGTTTGTGAATAAACCACCTCCGCCGGTAACTGGTACGGTGGAGGAACGTTGCTTACAGGCAATACATCACATAAGCAAAGGATTGAACTGCCTGAAGTATTTCACTGAAGATACGAAAGTTGTTCTACAGGAAGATCAAGTGCATATGGCTAAACCGAACGAGCCTATCCCTATGGGATATTCAAAGCTACCCGGCGACAAGAAGGAAAAAACTGCAAATAACAAGAAAGGTATTATAACGTTAATTATTTCAAAGAATATTTTCATTTGTTGAATTTAAAATTTTGAGGGGAGAGATTCCAGAAATTATCAATATATAAGTACTTTTCAATATTTTTTCTAAACATCGCCTGTATCTGATGATACTATGACTCGAGATTGAAATATTTCGGTTTTTGGAACGAAGTTCCTTACGGCAAGATTGGAGGAGATTTCGCTGCGGGACCAAATTGAAAAATATGCGAGAGTAAAAGATTGACGAGTCTTTTTTTTTTTTTTTAATCGAGGTGAAAACTTCTAAAGCGATACCGGTTGCTAACCCGGCCTGTGTGGGATTCAATAGTTGATATATATATATATAAATAAATAAATATATATATATATATATATATATATATATATTTATTTATATATATATATATATATATATATTATAATATATATATATATATATATATATATATATATATTTATATATATATATATATATATATATATATATATAATATATATATATATATATATATATATATATTATATATATATTATATATATATATATATATATATAATATATATATATATATATATATATATATATATATATATGTGATATATATATATATATATATATATATATATATATATATATATATATATATATATATATATATAAATAAATATATATATATATATATATATATATATATATATATATATATATATACATTATTGCCTACCCACTAAAAACACCTCTGTTCTTTCGGTTTCCGGGCATTAGCCTACTAAACCTCCAGTCTCGCACTTAGATTATGACTCTATCTGCTGCGGTCAGCACTAGAACCTGTTCTCTTCCTTGTGTCTATATTTCAAGACCCAAGTGTATGTCTCTCTGCGTCGCGGCGCATTAAAAAAGATTCCATTGCTCGCCTAACTAATTTCCGAAGAAATCTAGGTACAGCTAATGGATGGAAGTACCTGAAAATAAAATAATTATTAGTCCAGTTGATCTCTAGGTCTTTTGTAATAGACTCTCGTTCTTTGTGCGTCCTCTTCTGGATCGTAGTTTGTCAATTCTCTGAGCTCTTGATTTTGATGCTCTTTTATTGTTGTAAATATATTTTGCGCTTTTCTCTTCATAAATTCTTTGATAGGTTCCCATTCAATAGCTTTATGTATTTGTTCATTTCGAACATACCATGGTGCTCCCAATGCTGACGAGAGTCACGCTGTTAGTTAACACAAGCGAATATTGTATACCTCTCTCTTTCTCCCTCTTTCTTTCCGTTCTCTCATCCCTCGTGATCCCACACTGCCACATCAATCGCCAGTGCATTATAATATGTACTCATTAATTCATGTACAAGCAACTCGAAAACGTCAGTAGTGAAACATCCAAATAATTTTGTATAAGTTATATGCATGAAAGAAGAGATTACGATAGGAATCAGATATGGCATAATGAAAAGATAAAGCTTTACAAATTTGTTCCATAAAATATTGACTACGTATTGTAGGTTTATATTCAATTATATAGCGTGGCGATACATTATCCTCTCCTTATATACACTCTTGCGTCTAATTTTTATATTTCGTTGACTAAGAGTGAGCCCTGGTGTGCCGTAATTCTGGTTTCGAATCCGGAGGTTACTCCTGGCTTTTTAAATTTATTTATTTACAATCTCGTAAGAGCTCTTAGTCACACATTTCAATATTAATTATTTCAACTTGGATTAGTATAAGTTATCACTTCTGTCATGCGCCCCGACACGCACATGTTTCGTTTTCGCAAATTGTGGTCCTTCTATATCAGAGGTTCCCAAACTTTTTTTTCTCATACACCACTTTGAATATTTTGCTGGTTCCAGTGGACCCCCTGCAGCTACATTTCTACCATATACCCAAAACTCGACTAAAATATGAAGATTAGATCTAACTATGGAAATTTGCGTTGCGGCTGAGTTGCAACCACGAATTAATAGTTTTCGAAAAAAAAGTGAGAATTTATTAGTTAATTAGTTAATTGAATTGGTGCACGTCAAAAATTGAAGTTTGCCAATCACAAAAGTGATTCCATCCAACTTTACTTTTCAGAAATCTGCCAAAGCACAAGAAACCAATCAATTCTCACTTATTTTATTTAGAAAACTTCTCGCCCCCCCATTCGGATTGGTAAAAATAGAGAAATAGTTTATTTTTTTGTGTTGTATTTAATTATTAGGTTATTAATTATAAACTGTCGTGATATAATTAGACTTAAGCGTTAATAATGTAACGTAACTTCTGCAATGACAATCACAAAATAGTAATAATTTTAATGGGAAGGATATTCTTGATGGAAAATCAGCAAATTATCAATATTTGGCTTAAGTTTTGTTAGAAATAACCGCATATCTGTTCTTTTTTTTTTGTTAAAAAGTTGGTAACGACACTAAAACTTCTTTCGACACGATATGACGATTGAAACGCTATCCTATCATAAGATTTCTCGCAGTACCCCACAGTCCGGGATATTTTTCAGGTATTTCTGCCTGCAGCCAAAATGTTTGATACCATTTATTGAATTTCACCTTCAGCTCTATTAGTGCTAAGCTCGAGTAGCTTCTCTTGTAATATCACATTCTCCACTTCCGTTTCATCAAATGGTTTTATGAACCATGGTAGTATTTCTATCGTCAAAATATCTTCAAAAGTGATTCTGCAGTCATCATGCAGGACAAGTGAATGTTGAACGTATGTCTGAATATTCTCATCAAGGCATTCTACCTGCGACAAAGTACTTACTTTTTCCGACACTGGCAAACATCGATTCACTTTGCTTTACTTTTCTACTCGAAATTCAGGAAACAAATTAGTATCGTTCAGCATAGGCATTCGTATTTATATTGGTAAAGAATCAAACAATTCATGCAAGATTGCAAGCAAGATAGGTGAAGTCAAGCCAACATTTTAGTTCTTCACTATCGAAACCAGATAAATTTTCGTGGACCCCCGCTTACGAATTGTGAACCCCCATTATTTTTTCACGCCAACGTAGACTCCCGTCGAGTCTCCCGTGGACCCCTGGGGGTCCACCTGGACCACTTTGGGAATCAATGTTCTATATTATCCGAAGAAACTTCGTTCCCATGACACCGTTTTCTTGTTTGTTCTTATTTATTTAAAAGATTGATGAATTAATATTTTTAACGTTAAGTGTGGGTTCTTTTCCAACTCTCAAATAGGAAATATCGCGAGAAAGGTATTTGCAGATCACTTTAGTTATTTCAATGTTTCAGGTAGGAAAAATAAAGATAAAAAAAAGAAGACTGAAAATTCCGTAGTTAATAATGAATTAGTGGAAAAGGAAAACGCCTTACTCATAAAAAACAATCAAGAAACACAACCTTTGCCCACGTGGAAAGAGAAAAACATCAAGAAAGATGGTATCTCGTGGAAAGATCACCTCAAGATTCTTCTGTACGAAAAGGCCTTGCTCGTTTATGCCACCCTATCGGAACATTACTTCATTTCGGGTAGTTACGGCTGCAGCTTGAGAAGTATCGGCCTACTTGCGAGATGCTCCCTGATCATGAACAAATTGAGGATACCGAACCAGCTCCGTGAGAACTGCCTTCTGGGAAGGGCCGGCGATTGCTTCATGATGATTGTGCAAAATTGGGGTAATATGGAAATTTATCGTCATCAGCATCGAACTCCCACCGACGAGGACCAGCAAATGTTGAAGCAGTTGATTAACGACGAGAGACTGTACAAAGTCAACATAGAAGAATATGACATCAAGTGCGTTTTTATATACGACATTTTAACAACCCTGCAGATTCTACTGCAGGGAGTGGAGTGTTATGAGAAGGCGATGAGAGTATCTGAGACTGAAAGTATTGTACGTAGGTGAGTCGAAGTTGTGGACATATGAAATTAATCACCATGAAATTTTTGTGTGTACACTATCACCCTATATATACAATATATATATATATATATATATATATATATATATATATATATATATATATATATATATATATATACATATGTGGTTGTCTGGTTTCCCGGGTTTCTATCCGCGTATGGGCTTCGTCTTCGTTGAAGCCTGCTCGACGTTTCGGCAAATCACATTTGCCATCTTCAGGTAGCTCTTCTCGGTCGGAGTGAATTCAGTGTATTCACTCCGCCCATACGCGGATACAAACCCGGGAAACCAGATAACCAGATTATCTCCGCGAGAACCTGAAAATCAACATATATACATGTATAATAATAATAATAATAACATTTATTTCAAAGATTATCACAGATAGATCAGGTACAGATGATAAAATTAAAACATGTCAGACAAAACCACAGTTTAATGCTGGATGGAACAGTAATTATAATATTCATTTAGATGATAAGGTTCTGCGTCCAGGATAAACTTACGAACTCTTGTTACATAGAGAAACGCACCGTCAATAGCCCAGAAATGTTTTGGTAGAGCATTATATAATTTCATACAAGTGTACGTTGTGCTTTTATTAGTGAGTGATAGCTTTGGCAGTTGATAAGGAATCATTTGTCCTGTGTTATTCAGATTATTGAAGCCAGAAAACAGTTCTTTATGTTTATAAATAAATAGCACAGATCTACAAACAAACAAGCCAGGTACAGTCAAAATATTATGCCTTTTAAATAAACCTCTACACGATTCCCGAAAAGGTAGTCTTAACATCGACCTCAACGTCATTTTTTGAGTTATAAATAGAGAATTATTATGTGGGCTGTTGCCCCAGAATATTATTCCATATGACAACAACGATTCAAAATTTGCAGAGTATATTGTTCTTAATACATTGAAGCTAACTTGATGCTTCAATATATATATATATATTTATTTATTTATTTTTTATTTATTTATTCAGCAACAGCAAGAATAAATTACATAATTATGTAGGTACTATAAATCGCATTATGCAAGAAAAACAATCCTTATTAATCTTAACAAAAAAGTATTGCCGCTGCTAAAAGAAGTCTGGCGCACAATGGTATTTGAAATACTGTGTGTGCGCGCTTCATAACCTATATTTGGTCAAGTTGGTGTCATGTTAACAAAAGAAAAGAATATATAAATCCACCCCATATGATAATGGTTCACACTCAAAAAAAAAATAAAAAAAGTATACAATAAAAAACAAAGAATAACAAACAATCCTCTCAAATCCCAAAAAAATATCAGTACCTCCATGACAATAACAGAGCCTAAGCATTAAAAATCAAATCAAATATTCAATTTGAAAATTACTATCGATTATCCACTTTCTAACTTCCTTTTTAATTTTGTAATATGGTTTTATTCTAATATTGTGTGGCATACTGTTAATTATCTTGGGCCCAACACAGTAAATGTTGTTTTGCCATGTGGTATATATGGAATTTTGCAAGGCAACATTATTTTTTGCTGCACTTCCTGTGATAAGATGTCTTTAACATGAATCTAATGATGGCATTAATATATCATTGATTTGGTGTAAAAAGACCATTCTCTCTGTAAACCGGTTCAGTAGGGTATCCTTTATTTTTGAAAAGAATTAATTTCATTATCCATTTTTGAGCAATTTGTAATTTAATATATATATATATATATATATATATATATATATATATATATATATATATATATATATATATATATATATATATATATATATAAATGTATTATATATTATATATATATATATATATATATATATATATATATATATATATATATATATATATATATATATATATAATACTAATCAGAATTACGGTGTCATTTTTAGGGTTTGGTTGTGTGTATCAGGATTCTCTTCGTCATAACCTAGGTAGCTAATTAGTCGCACTGGTTATTATTGGTAATGTTTTTTTCTCCTTTCTTTACTTTACCTAGCGTTTTCCGTAAATCTACTAATATAATAATTTGAGCAGGTACTTGAAATAGTTTCTTTCAATTTTGATAATCCTTCTCCATTACGAAAAATACATTATATATATATATATATATATATATATATATATATATATATATATATATATATATATATTCATGCACACATACATACATAAATATTTTAATTTTTGTTTTCTTTTGGTTAATGTTTCTTCATATTTTGTTATCACGACTTTGGCTGATAATACACATATATAGTTCTGTATAAGTATCGTATCTGTAACCACCTAGCGTGTAGTTTGTAGGAACAATTTTCTGAGAATTAGTTTTTTTTAAATTCTAGATTAGCGAATAGTTTGAACGAAGTGGGAAGCTATTACCTCTCTACGGCGAAAGAGAGTAACGATAAAGACACCATAAGGGAAATGGCTTCCAAGGCAGAGCGGTACCTGGATCGCGGCCTGGAGCTCTTCGAGAAAGTGAAAGACTCTGCTAACACCGCCCTCTTGTATTCGAACATGGGTCACATGCACCGCATGCTCTGTTTCGCTTCCCAGCCGGCCACGAGAACGGAACTGACTCAGAAGGAGAGATTTCATTTCAACAAATCCTTCACGTATTACAAGAAAGCGCTGTCGGTACTGGGCAATCGAGATAGCAACCCCAGCATTTGGAATAACGTGAATTGGGAGTTGTCTACCGCTCTGTTCAATATGGCTACTATAATGCAGGAACATCCGCCGAAGTCTCTGGTGAGTAGAATGCTGGTTTTTTTTGGACCGTTAACTTGTTCGCTCCCAATGTTCTTAACGTAGAATCTGGAGTCTATAGTCTGTCCAGCGAGAGCTGCCTTGCACGTTATCAATCAAATATGGCGTCGATCGTGAACACTGTTGCCAGACGTAATAAATAATCTTATATCGAAATTTTACTCACAAAATCTTCGAAGAACTAGGTTATCTCGGCGACGCGGTGACTGTCAAACGTGAAATGCCCGCGCGTTGGTCGAGAGGGTCCGACAACATTGCAAATTTTGAAATAGAATGACAACTTAACAACCATTCAATTATTTTTATCACTCGGAATGCTAATATTTCTTGAGAGATACATACGATTTGATATGTTATGGACAGAATATTTGTCGAAATGATCCGGTCACTATCACCTTATAACTACTTTTTCAGAAAATTACTTACGACAAATATGAATTTTGACAATTTCGAATTTTATTCATTTGGGTATGCAGCCTTGCGTCGTTATTTGCGCATGTCTGTGACGTGCACGCCAACTATCGCTGGACAGACTATATTCCCCCGTGGAGCTTGGACCCCATAGTAGATGTCGTTGCTGGAACTATATAGAAATTTTTCCTCAGTTCATAGCCGATGCCGAAAAAGAAGTTTTAGAAATGCTTCAGAAGGCGCTGCAATACTGTGACTACAGCGAAGATAACTTGAAATTCCCGTTCTATCAATACCGGGCTGCCTTGATTCACTACAAAATTGCATCGGTCTACCACAATCACGCCTTATCTGCCGTTGAAGATGCATCTGCCAAGAAGAAGATAGTTTCCCTAACTAAGATCAACTACGACAAGGCTGCGAAGCTATTCTTCCTCGCTCAAGATTCCATTAACTATTTTACTGCGCAGATGCAAAAGTTGGGACTGGCAGAAGCTCTCGCTGCTGGTAAATCTCAATTAACATTCCGCTTTTTTTAATAGAAGGCCATTGAAATTACTTGTACTAATACATGTATATATACTTATAGATAATATTTTGGGAATTCTTTTGGAAAACTAATGATCAATCTTCCAACGGAGCTAGTTTCATGAGATTAGGCGACATGGAATTCCCATTCATCCTTCATGGGAGAATGTTAGAAAATTCGACAAAGTTTCGCGTTTCTGTTTGATGACCTCGTCGAAGAGTGAAACATACTGTCTAGTGTTTCCATCGTGTGCACTGTCGAATTTTGCCTTGAAGGATGAGTGGGGATTCCATGTGGTAGAGTCTCATGAAATACAATATATATACAGGGTGTCTATATCCTTGATAAACCTGGAAGTCCTGGAAATCTCAGGAAATTTTTTCAAGTGTTATCAGTTTTTTCAAATTTATTTTCTGCAAATGTAGAACCAGTATCAAAGTGCGGAAGTAAAAAATTGTCAAGAATATATCCATTAATAATAATAAATACTGATAAATTCTTATGGAAAGGCAAATTGTCTGACAGCATTTGCAAATGATGCAAGTTCTTTCAGAAACTCTCTTGATATTAAGATGTGTTAAACTCTTGTGTCTAATACATTGATTCCCAAAATGGTCCAGGTGGACCCCCAGGGGTCCACGGGAGACTTGACGGGGGTCTACGTTGGCGTGAGAAAAAAATGGGGGTTCACAATTCGTAAGCGGGGGTCCACGAAAATTTATCTGGTTTCGATATTGAAGAACTAAAATTTTGGCTAGGCTTCACCTATCAATGTAGGCAGATAATATTTTAAGAAGTTCAGCGACTGTTACTTGTCCAAACCAGCAAATTTCATATTCAGTACAACGTCTCGAGACTTGCAAAGCACCACTGTCCGTCGTCCGCAACTCTTGTTCAGACTTGTAAAGGAACGAAATACGACTTGTGGTGAGTGTGCATGAACTTGTTTGATTTTTTACCAATATAAATACGAATGCCAAGGATAAACGTTACTCATTTGTTTCCTAAATTTTGGGGAGAAAAATAAAGTGAAGCGATGATAGTGTTTGCCAGTGTCGGAAAAATTGAGTACGTTATCACAGGTAGAATGCCTTGATGTTGATGATTCAAAATTTAATTGCCCTGCATGATGACTTCAAAATCAGTTTTGAAGATATTCTGAGGATGCAAATACCACCATGCATAAAATCCATTTAATGAAACGGAAGTGGAGAATATATTACAAGAGAAGCTACTCTAGCTTAGCACTAACAATGCTGAAGGTGAAATTTAAAAAATGGTATCAAACATTTTGCCTGCAGGCAGAAATACCCGAAAAATATCCTGGACTGTGGGGATTTGCGAAAAAGCTTTTGATAGCGTTTCCCTCGTCATATCTTGTCGAAAAAAGTTTTAGTGTCGTTACCAACAATTTAACAAAAAAAGGAGCAGATTTGCGGTTATTTCTAACAAAACTAAAGCCAAATATTGATTATTTGCTGTCAATCCATCAAGTACATCCCTCCTATTAAAATAATGACTACTTTGTGATTATCATTGTAGAAGTTACGTTAAGTTATTAATGTTTAATAACAATAATTATATCATGACTGTTATCATATCACAATGTAATGTAAACCTTACAATGTAATATGATAACAATTATAATTACTAGTGTATTAATTACATATTTGAATAAATACAACACAAGATAATATACTATTTATCTTTTTATTTTTACCATTCCGAATGGGGGGGGGATTGAGATTTCTAAATAAAATAAGTGAGAGTTGATTGGTTTCTTGTGCTTTGCTTTGAGTAGATGTCAAAAAAAATTTGGATGGAATCACTTTTTCGATATGCAAACTTTACTTTTTTGACATCTACTCACAGCCCAAGCAATTAATTAATTAACCAATAAATTCTCACTTTTCTTTCGAAGACTGTTAATTCGTTGTTGGAACTCAGCCGCAACACAAATTTCCATAGTTAGATCTAATATTCAAATTTTTTGTCGAGTTTTGGGAATATGGTAGAAATGAAGCTGCAGGGAGTCCACCGGAACCAACAAAATTTTCAAAGTGGTCTATGAGAAAAAAAAGTTTGGGAACCTCTGGTCTAATACATTGACAAAAAAAAAGGTCTGACAGGAATGGTCAACGAGAGATACTCCTGGAAAAATAACAAAATCACCTGGAATATCCTGTAATTCTCGGGGAATTTTAGATCCTGACTTATATAAGAACAATTATTGGAACCAAGTTCCTTACTCCAGGCTAGGAGGAGATAGGGATTTCGCTGCGGGACCAAACTGAAAAATATGCGAGACTAAAAGTGTGACGGAAATAGACTGACGAAAGTCACGCTTTTAGTTAACACAAGCGAATATTGTATACCTTTCTCTTTCTCCCTCTTTCTTTCCGTTCTCTCATCCCTTCTCTTTCTGATTCCACTCCGCCACGTCAATCGCCAATGCATAGTATGTACTCATTAATTCACGTACAAGCAACTTGAAAACGTCAGATGTGAAACATCGAAATAATTTTGTATAAGTTATATGCATAAAAGAACAGATTACGACAGGAATTAGATATGGCATAATGAAAATGAAAAGATAAAGCTTTAAAAATTTGTTCCATAAAAAAAAGACTACGTATTGTAGGTTTATATTCAATTATATAGCGTGGCGATACGTTATCCTTTCGTTATATATGTCACCGGAAAATAACAAGAACCGCAAGTTTATAAATTTCCTAGGAAATTTATAAACCTTCGTAGGATTCTAAACGAGAGATGAATTGTATTCTTTTACGCCCACATTTTCGCAAATTGATAAACTTACCGAACTCACGCGTAAAATAATAAGTGAGCAATAACCGAACGCCATGTGCGCTCTGATTGGTTGAATAAGTCACGTGTTCCTTCTCCTTCCACTCCACCGCCATTGGTCGCCACGGAACATAAACAAACCGGTTACTCGTGTGTTTTTGTAAAGTTTTTGATATTTTAACTATAATGGAACTGTGAAAATAGTTTTATTTTGCTAAGGTTACTAAACTAGACCCATAATGAATGACCTAGAAGCAGCGGACAGCAATAATGGTGAAGATAGAGCGGTGATTGCTGGAAAATTTGTTAACGAAGTGAAATTTACCACATAGCTACAAATGTTTTATAGTGGCTATGACCAAAATAGTAAGAAGTCGGAGTGGACAGCGGAAGAAATTAAAAATGTCATTAAAATGTTTTATGATTGTTTTTTCTTTTTTAATGAACCTCTAAATATCGTAGAACACGATTTCTGTTGTTTTATTTTGGTAGAGTGAAGTAGGGGTCAACAGCATATTATGTGAAAAAGTAATCATGTATTATAGGTACCTACCTAGTTTTAAAGTAAAAATACTGTAGGTAGGTAATCGAAACTGATAAATTCATAGTTTGGCAAGTCTGATTGTACCTAAGTCTATGGACTCAAGCATTTCCACTGTCAACATCGACCAATCAGAGAGCAATGTGTTATTTGCCGTATTTTAAAGAAGCCTAACATTAAAAGCTCTTCTGTGATTGGACGAACCGTTTAGAATCTTACGAATGGATATCCGATAGTTTATAAACTTACCACGAGTCGTCGCAAATTGATAAATTTGCGAAAATGTGGGAGTAAAATAATACAATTTATCTCTCGTTTAGAATCCTACGAAGGTTTATAAATTTCCTAGGAAATTCATAAACTTGCGGATCTCGTTATATTCCGGTGACATATACACTCTTGCGTCTAAATTTTACATTTCGTTGACGACAGAGTGGTCTAAGTACTGAACCCTGGTGTGCCGTATTTCTGGATTCGATTCGCAAAGGTGACTCCTGGCTTTTTTAATTTTTTTTATTTACAATCTCGTCAGAGCTCTTAGCCGCACATTGCAATATTAATTATTTCAACTTGGATTAGTATATTATATTGTCATTCAAATACCTAGGCGCTAATATCACAAGTAACAGAAACCTTAAAGAAGAAGTCCGAACACAAACAATAGCGGCAGCTAGGGTATCAGGATACCTAGAATATAGAGAAACAAACACATGAGTATTGAAGGCAAAACGCGAATCTACAAGACGTGTGTACGACCTATCATGACCTACGCCATAGAAACACGAGCAGAAACAGCCGCTACTAAACAACTGCTAAGAACAACTGAAATGAAGACGCTAAGATCAATCACGGGCAAAACGCTTAGAGACAGAGTGAGAAGCAGTGATATAAGAACCCAGTGCGACATTCCAGATATTGTAAGATGTATTGAAACAATGGTTAAAAATAACAATTTACACATTTATTATAAAAAATAACGCATGACGCATGTTTCGGTGGAACTTCACCTTCTTCAGATGCTAATTGCAAACTAACTATGATTCTCTGTTATATCGAAAACAAGAAATGACAAATTATGTAGAAGGGGTAAATACAAAGATGGTTACAAATGATTATTAGAAAAGGAAAAAACCAATTCTGAACTGCTAGTCAGGTAGTTCGGTAATTTTGAAAAGATTAAGAAGGGGGCTTGAAGTATGATCGATTTGGCTATTCAATAGGAGACCGGAATGCTTGTATTTATTTATCTGTAATGATTCTAAAAATTTAAGTTTAATTCCTTTACTTTCAGTATTTAATATTTTAAAATCGAAATTGAATGTGTGATTTTCTGGTTTGCATAATGTGAATCCGACTTCTGATTAACAAAGCTACGTTTGTGTTCTGAAATTCTAGTTTGAAAACTTCTGAAAGTTCTACCAATGTAAAACTTATCACAATCGCCACAATTAATTTTATAAACTCCTGATTTATTATCTTTATGAACTTTGGATTGATAATAAATCAGGAGTTTATAAAATTAATTGTGGCGATTGTGATAAGTTTTACATTGGTAGAACTTTCAGAAGTTTTCAAACTAGAATTTCAGAACACAAACGTAGCTTTGTTAATCAGAAGTCGGATTCACATTATGCAAACCATTTAATCCAAGAAAATCACACATTCAATTTCGATTTTAAAATATTAAATACTGAAAGTAAAGGAATTAAACTTAATTTTTTAGAATCATTACAGATAAATAAATACAAGCATTCCGGTCTCCTATTGAATAGCCAAATCGATCATACTTCAAGCCCCCTTCTTAATCTTTTCAAAATTACCGAACTACCTGACTAGCAGTTCAGAATTGGTTTTTCCTTTTCTAATAATCATTTGTAACCATCTTTGTATTTACCCCTTCTACATAATTTGTCATTTCTTGTTTTCGATATAACAGAGAATCATAGTTAGTTTGCAATTAGCATCTGAAGAAGGTGAAGTTCCACCGAAAGGTGCGTCATGCGTTATTTTTTATAATAAATGTGTAAATTGTTATTTTTAACCATTCTTTCAATATGTTTATTAATTTACACCAAGTATCGGCCCAATCAATCCAAAATATTGTAAGATGGTCTAGAATCAGAAGACGAGCATGGAGAGACCACGTCGACAGAATGGATGATAATCGACTACCCAAAATTGCAAAAGAGGAGAAACCAACCAACCGTAGACCGCCAGGAAGACCCCCAAACGATGGTACGAAAGCTGGACATCGGAGTCACAACTTAGGCTACAGCTTTGAAAAAACAAGACATTGTCTTAAAATAAGAAGAAGAAGAAGAAGAAGAGGATTAGTATAAGTTATCACTTCTGTCGTGCGCCCCGACAAGCGCATGTTTCGTTTTTGCAAATTGTGGTCCTATATTATCCGAAGGAACTTCGTTCCTACCTGGTGTGCCATGACACCGTTTTTCTTGTCTATGTATAATTTCAATTTGTTATATATTAATTAAATGATTTTAACAAAAAAATTTCTGTTTGCAGGTGCTGCTAATTTAAATACAAGATTCAAGCATCTTCAGAGTGGTTTGGATACAGTTTTGGAAATACAAGAAATGACTGACCTTTTAGTTCAAGAGAAGATTGAAATTTCAGAAGACAGCAAAGACAATTGTGTGCCGGAAGTGGATGTAGTGATTGGTATTGAAACATCAGAAGGGAGCAGAGAGAAATGCGCTAATAAAAATGAAGAAAATAGAACTTTTGATACAATTTTCTCGTTATTAAAATTAGTGAAACAAAGACTGCAACATATATTAAAAAATTTATTAAAATTGTGTTCCGCTAAAAACCCTCCAAATAAAGATAGTCCTAAGTTAGCTGAAGTTTATAAAGAGTGTTATAAACTAACATTTGTTTTAAAAGATGATATGACTCAGGAAGAGTTACTTTTAAATTTGAATAATGTTTTGAATAAGATTAAGGATATTGTTCTCGAAAAGTGATGTATTTGTTATATTTTTCTTTAACTGAAAGAAAATTCTCATAATTTAAATAAAATATAATCATTTTAGTATAGATTAGTTCTTTTATTTTAATGATTCATATGTACTGACATATGACATATGACATAAGTTGGCAGACGTGCCTTAAAGTTTCATATATATATATATATATATATATATATATATATATATATATATATATATATATATATATATATATATATATATATATATATATATATATATATATATATTTGAAAAACTTGGTTCACGGAATGAACCGCGTAAAAGATTTGAAAAAAAAGAGATTTTTCAAATCGCGGTTCATTCCGTGAACCAAGTTTTTCAAATACTTCCGACCGCGGAAATCTTTCTGAACATATACGAGGTATGTAAATAAAATAATGGGACTGGCAACTTCGCTCCCGATCTGGCAACGCTGGAGACGAGCGGCTTCAAACACCGTTAGGTGCACATGTGATACGCCTCCAGTATGAGTTTGAATGCCCTACAGTCATCTGTTTGTCCGTAGCGTTAGTTTTCGTGAAACAGTTTTGTCTTGTGCGTTCTAATTATGAGTGGCATTATTTTCGAGCAACGGTGTGCTATCAAGTTTGTGCCTCAAGGCCAAACGGTTAATCAACACTTTTACCGAGAGGTCCTTGAAAGACTTCGAAAAAGAGTCTCTCGAGTGCGACCAAACATCAAAATGAACTGGGTGTTGCATCACGACAATGCACCATGTCACACTGCAATCTCAATAATGTAGTTTTTAGCCAGTAAAAACATTCCTGTAGCTCCTCAGCCTCCTTATTCACCAGACTTGAGTCCCTGTGACTTTTTTCTCTTCCCGAGATTGAAAAATCACCTCAAGGGAGCTCATTTTGGGACACTTGCGAACATTCAAAAAGCTGTAACCGACCAGCTGAAGGCTATTCCAGTATCGGAGTTCCAGCAATGCTATGATGAATGGAAGAACCGTCTCCAGCGCTGTGTGGCTTCCCAAGGGAACTATTTTGAAGGAGACTGTATCGCATTATAATATTCTTTGAATAAAACATTGAAAAAAGATCAGTCTCATTACTTTATTTACACACCTCGTATATATATATATATATATATATATATATATATATATATATATATATATATCTATATATATATATATATATATATATATATATATATATATATATATATAGATATATAGATATATATATATATATATATATATACACCAATTTTGTCATTGGTTGTTTGGAGTTTGAAAGGTGTTATAGAACACCCGGTGGTTATGCAGTTTCTTTTGCTGTATACAACTTCAGAGTGTAAATTAAAATTATTTATCTTAGGATTTATATATTATCTCGAGATCAAATGAAAACTATTCGAGCAGTGATTTTTTCAGGAGAGCAAAGTTTATTAAGAAATTAAGAACAACAAAATCAAAATATTCCCATTGTTGAATGTAACAATGGGAACAATGAATAACTTTGCCATCACAAGTATCCGAAATATATGTATTATTATATGTAGCATAATTACGAAGAATTTTAGTAATTCTATGGATAAATTAATTATATATATATATATATATATATATATATATATATATATATATATATATATATATACACTCTGCAAAAAAAGTATCGCATCACCTGAAAAATTTCTAACAGTTGCTACAAAAACCAATCGACTTCCGCCATCTGTTCTTATCAATGAAAGAATGAAAACATAAAAAAAAATATCACGACGACAATGCCGATAAGACATCTTTTTTTAGGGAAAAACGGGAAAACATACTTTAACTACAAATTTACCTTAAATCAGTTCACATCGAGAGTTGTTTGAAAGCAGGCAGGTTTAGTTTAATTGAGGATTTGTTAATCGAAATTGCATTATGGCACGTCGCGAAAACAATCTTCGAAATTTGACTCGAGATGAAGTCGTCAGAATAGTCACCCTTGTTGAAAATGGACAAAGTCAGAGAGTCGTCGCGAATTTGTTGGGTGTGAACCAATGCACAGTATCTCGAGCAGTGGCAAGGCACAGAGAGCTTGGAGGATTTGAGAGAAGAGCAGTACAAGGTCGACCGAGAGCAACTACCCCTGCAGACAATCGTTTTTTGAGACTTCAGGCCCTGCGTCGAAGGCATGTCACTGCTTCACAGCTTCAACATGATTTGGCCACTACCCGAAATACGCGAGTTAGCTCACAAACCATAAGAAACATCTTGAGGCAGTCCTGAATGAGACCCAGAGTAGCAGCTACTGGACCTCGACTCACCAGGAGACACCGTGTTGCTCGTTTGAGATTTGCCACGGAACATCAAAATTGGACCATCGCAGATTGGGGACATATACTGTTCACGGACGAGTCCAGATTTTGTTTGTTCGACGAATACCAGTCTACAGACGAGAGGGTGAGCGCTACGTTCAGTGCAATATAAGACCGTCGACGAATTTTGGAGGAGGGTCTATCATGTTCTGGGGAGGAATATCTTTGAGGGGCCGCACAGAGTTGGTACTGATGGATAGAGGTACGATGACTGCTGAAAGGTACATTAGGGACATTTTGCGTGAACATGTCGTGCCTTACGCTCCACGTGTTGGTGATGAGTTTGTGCCAATGCACGATAATGCACGTCCTCACGTCGCAAGGGTAGTTAACGAGTACCTTCAAGAAATGAATATTCCAGTTTTGGACTGGCCCGCATGCAGCCCCGACTTAAACCCTATCGAGCATGTCTGGGACTATCTCTACAGAAATGTCCGACAACGAGATGCCACTCCAGCGAGTCTCGAAGAGCTTCAACAGGCATTAACTGAAGAATGGAATAATTTGGATGAGGGTTATATCCAGAGGTTGATTGAAAGTATGCCAGGGCGTTGTGAAGCTGTAAGAAGTGCTAGAGGAGGCAACACGCGATACTGAATCACTCAGATTTTCAATTTTGATTCAATTTTGATTCAATTTAATTTTCATCATTTTCTGAATATCTTTAAAAAGGAATAAAAATGGTTTATCTTGGGCACTTCGTGCTGTGCATTGCATCTGGTAATAAAAAAAACCTTTCAATTAAATTATAATGTCATTGTGGATAGCTACCTGTCCCTGATATTTTTGCATGATGAAAAGTTTCAGTGATGCGATACTTTTTTTGCTGACTGTATATATATATATATATATATATATATATATATATATATATATATATATATATATATATATATATATATATATATATATATATATATATATGAATTTATATTCAAAAATTTGATTCCTTTGAGTGTTATTCATTTCTTCACTTCAAAATCATACGTGATCTATAATAAATAACCAATTCTAACTTGAACATAACATTCGAGAGATATACCCAATACCTAACCCTCTCTGAAAGTGAAATGTACACCTCCCAATAAATTGTTGGCCAAATCTTTACAAACTAATTGTTCAATGATTATCTTTACATTAGTAACGGCTTTCAACGTTAAATAATAGTGTATCAATTCGCAGATTAAACGTAGGTGGTTATCGACTATAAGAAACACAAAATTACTCAAATTTCATCGATTTCAACGTATCTTTGAAATGTTTATCTTACACACCCTAGCATGTATATGTCGTATGAAATTAAGTATTCATGGGACAGTCAATCAAATTGAATTTCCTTGTCCTATATACTCATATCCTGAACATGCAAAGAATACGATAATTCAATATCGATCTCAGGCAATTTAAGATATGCAGTGACATATAAAAGAAATCTAATTCAATTCTGATTTGGTAACCAAATCAGAGATAACTGTTGTATTAAAAGAGCCGAAAAATTGAATCCATTTACCTACTGCGTTTCAAAAATCAGTGAAATTATGTTCGTTTTTCTCCTCTTTATATTGTTCACTCTGAACACATATGGTAAATATAATTTTTCTTACTGCTTTTTTTGTTTATTGGAAGGAAGAAAAAGTATTTGTAAAATTACCATCAGATTGCAAATTTCACTTATGGATGCATTGCTGTTTCAATTACAACATAATATATGAAAATAATTCAAATAATCGTTTCCCAAAGTTCAATTGTGTTTTAATCGATTGAAAATTCTTACAAAGAAAAGTATAAGATAATCGAAAAAACAAGAATTGATGATATATTTGCCACATTTTGTAAAGTACAATAATGTATTTCATTTTTTTGGTATTCTTACAAATAAGAATGTTAGGTAACTAAATGAACAAAAGTTGTTGAATTATTAATTTATTTTGCAAAGTACTTATAATTGGCTTGATTTATAAATAGTTTGATTTGTATTTTTACAATTATTATGAAGTTTTATGATTCTTATTCTTGAAAAGAAAAATTTAAAATAATCAAATGAATAAGAATTGATATTTCCATGATTTTGCAAAGTACTAGCTTATATCTTGATATGTACCTAAAAGGTATGATTCCTATTTTTACAAAAAAAAATATAATGTAGTCGAATGAATAAAATCTGATGATACATTTACCACGTCTTGTAAAGTATTTATAACTTGATAATATATTTAATGAACAAGAGTTGTTGATAATTACTCAATTGATTTTGCAAAGTACTTATAAGTAGCTTGATTTACAAATAGTTGGATTTGTATTTTCACAATTTTTATGAAGTTGTATGATTTGTATTCTTAAAAAGAAAAATATAAAATAATCAAATGAACAAGAATTAATTTATTTCCATGATTTTGCAAAGTACTTATATCTTGATATGTATCTAAATGGCATGATTCGTATTCTTTTAAAGAAAAATGAAAATAAGGTAATCGAATAACGTAAAGAATATCTTGTAAAGTGCGTATAATGTGAATGTATGATGTTATTATTACAAATAAACATATTAGGTAACTAAATGAACAATTGTTGTTGAATTATTTTACTGATTTTGCAAAGTACTTACACCTTGATATATAAATAGTTTGATTTGTATTCTTACAAATACTGTTAATTAATTATACCATGATACGTAAATAGTGTGATTTGTTTTCATACAAAATATTATCTCCTAGTTCTTTGCTCGGACCGTATAATAGGAGGGTCCGATGCAGATGAAGGGTCTTTTCCTTATCAAGCCGCCCTAGAAATTGGCAGTTCACTCTACTGTGGAGGTTCTATCATTGGAGATACCTGGATTCTTACAGCAGCTCACTGCTTGAAAGGGTTAGTAATGAGCGCCACAATATATGTTAGCAAAAATAAATATAAATTATATAATGAATTATGTTTTTATTCGAATTGTCATTTGAAAAATCTAAGTTAGTTGAAAGTTGAATTCAGTTTAAGTTCAGGAGTTCAAACAATTTAATTTCCAGAGTTCAACCAGAGCGAATGAAGGTTATTGTTGGTACTACTGTTTTGAATAATGGTACTGGCCAAGTATACGAAATTCAAGAATTTCGAATTCATGAAAATTATAACGCTAAAGAAATAAGAAACGACATTGGTATAATAAAGTTGAAAAAGAGCCTAACGTTCAATAATCACGTTATGAGTATTCCTTTGGCAAGAGAAGCTATAGGCGGTGGAAAATCTCTTCTGCTCACTGGATGGGGAAAGACGCAGGTAAAAAAAATCATTGAATTAGGACAACAATATAACGGAAAAATATTTTTAAAATATTACCTTAGTTTAGTTTAACCCAACAACCTACAATTTTGTAAATCGTCTGATACATGTTTAAGAAAATTCGGAGTCTGAAAATCTGACAGCAACCTCTGAAATTGAATTTGAATTTAGGAAACCATTAGGGAGTATATGAAAAAGTAATAATGTGAACATCTTAAGAAATTTTTTTTTACATGTGTGGAATTAACTGAAATACAATGTGAATTTTGATTATTCAAAATACTTTGTAGTAACTGAAAAATTTCATTCATTTGTATGGAGACTCTTTCAAGATGGATTATGTTTAAGTATGCTCAGTAGAAAATGTGGTTACCTGTATCAATATTAAACTTTTTTACGAAACTTAGTTTATAAATATAAATAGTATATATATATATATATATATATATATATATATATATATATATATATATATATATATATATATATATATTTATATATATATATATATATATATATATATATATATATATATATATATATATATATATATATATATATATATATATATATATATATATATATATATATATATATATATATGTGTATACAGTGGCGTAACTAGGGAAGATGCCAGCCGGGACAGGGTAAAAAACATTTTTTTTTCTAAATTTTTGTTTGGTTTTGTTGCTAAACAACGGCAAAAGATGTCTTCAGAAATAATACGAAAAATGAAAAACTTTCAAGTTTTATTGCTATACAATCTGGTTGTCACTGTCACTCAAGCATCTCAACATAATATGTAGAATTTACAAACAGTGAGATGAAAATTTTTAAATTTATATAGGAGAAGGTGGCATAATATTGTTCCATATTGCTTTGGAAAATCCTTGAAACTACAATATACATTCTAAACATAAAGAACCTGAATTAAATGAAAATAATGCTCACTCAGTAAAGGATACATTTTGATGAGATTTATGCAAAAAAAAATCCAGCAGTGGAGTTTTATCAATTTGCTGTTGTATGCGCAGGGCTGCATGATCTTGGATTCGTGGGATTTAACAAAAGGGTTCTTTGCTTTTTGATTTAAATCAGATCTATTCAAATCACAAATCAAGATTCAAATGTTAGTTTATATCAATTGATTAAATTTAAAAAATCAATGAATTTCATCTTATACATAAAATGAAATAACATAACACAAAAAAAATGCGGATGCTTCTGGCAACCCTCAAACTTGTGGCGCCCGGGGCCGTCGCCCCCCTTTGCCTCTCCCTTAGTTACGCCACACACACACACACACACACACACATATATATATATATATATATATATATATATATATATATATATATATATATATATATATATATATAATATTTATCAAATCAACCCTCCAACGGAGCTAGTTTTTTCATGAGACTGTCTAGCGTTTCCATCGTGAGTGGCACTGATGTCGAATTTTCTGACATTCTCTCTTGAAGGATGAATGGAAATTCCATATCTTCGAGTCTTTTGAAACTACCTCCGTTGGAGAGTTTATTTGATTAATCATCAATTCGTGAAATGAATTTTCCAACGTATTATTATCTTTATAGTACAAGCTGCGCCCGTTTAGCGCAAATAAATATTAATTTTTAATATAACTTTTTGCTGTATTCAATGGGAATATGTAGTTTATTGGTACTGAAACAAAACCTCACATATATCACTGCGTATCAAATCGTTCAACAGTAACTTTTCAGTGAATGATTTTAAATATCTTCTGTTTTATTTGCATTCTGATTGCGGCAAATTTCAGTTTCCTGGAAAATCCACCAAAAAACTACAGAAAATAGAACTGATGTCCGTAAGTGATGCGGCATGTGCTAAGGTATATGCCAATCAAGTCGATTATAGAAATTTATGTACAGAAGGTAAGCCTGGGAGAGGAGCTTGCCAGGTGAGCTGTAAATATTTTTTTAGGACTTCTTAATTTCTTAAATATATCCTGTAGGGAGATTCTGGAGGACCCTTAGTTTTCGACGGCACTCAAGTGGGTATTGTGTCTTGGGGCATAGCCTGCGCGAAAGGAAAGCCAGATGTATTTACCGATGTGAACAGTTTTAAAGAATGGATTGGGGAGCATATGAACAATGAATAGATAATTCAATATCCTTGTGAAGTTAGTTATAGATTAATATATGCTACATTAAATAGTCTTTTCATTATTTATCTAAAAAGCCGATGGTGTTTGAATATCTTGGGATAAATAGCTTGACGAAGTTTGGAACGCGGTACAGAAACTTTTTTTCAAGGATTTACACTAAATTTAGTTGCTGAGGGTTTTGAATATTGATGTCTACCCTCTGGTACAACATGAGCCTTTGTCAAGTATAAACTTAATCAAAATGCTGTAAACAAGTCTTTAGTTTGTACCTAATTGTATTAATTTTTTTTTCTCAGCTAGCAAAAAGATATTATTTTTAGTTAAATTCTTGATAAATGTTGTCATGTATAACAAAGTTTGTCGTTCATAAGATCGAATAAAATAAACCGTTTGAAATGGTATATAATCATAAATTTCTCATGATGTTAAAAAAACCATTGGTAAACTTTATTATGTCAAGTTAATGATTTCATAAGAAATATATGTTTACTAGAAATTATGCAAATTGTTTCTACATACAGTTATGTCAATAATCCCTAGAGTATATAATATTAATTTTCTTTGATTTATTACGTAAAGTATCTAAGTTCGATTTAATTGAGTCTATTAAGTAGCTAACAAAGAGCAAGTTAAGTATATGTCAAATTTCTTTTTTGTGTGTCTATAGCTATTCGGCATTTCGTGGGACAAATTCCATGAATGCGATGAAAATGTGTAACAGAAAGTAGGAAAAAGCTCATATATTCAATTTATGTGAATTATTTCATTCTATGCTAGTGATATATGAAGATTCAAAGTGATTTTTTTTTAAAGGGGATGATGGGTCACAGGCGAATGTTCGCCTGAGTTCCATCATCTACCCTCATGGGTTCGTAAGCTTTGTACATTTACCCAGATAATCGTACATGCAGATTCTTAAATTTCAAATTGTAATGGGACAATCACACCATCCACCCGGGATTCGAACCTGGTACTGTCTGTGCCCTAGACAATTTCTCAACCATCTAGACCACAGACGGTTGATGGGATTCAAAGTGAATAACTACTTCAACCACAGAACATCATGTTTTAACCGGATATTGAAAATGCGAAGGAACACCGAGAAGTTCATTTCAGACAAGAATTATGATCACAGTTTGAGTTGGTTGGATGTTTTGCTTAATACTGAGGCTAGATGTTTCATTTCATTGGCGTCTGCGTTATCCATATGTAATATATATTTCAATACTTACCTTTCAATTTAGTGGTCGATTATATGCCTCGAATACTATTCACTAATTCATATGCGCATGCTGTAAGAAGTGACAGGTTGACAGAAAACATTCAACAAAATTACTATATGTATAATTTATTCTCATACATGTCCCATACATTAAATGCGATTGAATATATGTAACTTTTAACATTTCAAGCTAAAGGATAGGACTTTTTTGACTAGAAGCTATATGATTTTATATTATAGAAAATTTTAAGTGAGACACAATATTACAATTTCAAAAATTTTCTTCCAACAAAATATAAAGTGGCATTTCATTTTCTATCGTATCGCAAAAAATTGATCGAATTATTACTGTGCGTTTTTCTAACATAATATTAAAATAAATAATAATCATAAACGAACTAATAAATAAAGACAATGGGTATCACTGTATTGCGTGTTGTGAATATAACATTCATATAAGTCGATCAATTCTTGTGCGAAGTAGGTACCTAACTGACCGATCTCCAGTCATATTACTGAATGGACAGCTACGCTATATATAATTTACATGTATTTTTCAGAAATTCGTCCAACAGAGACTGACCAGTCTCTTCGATTACCCTCTCATCAAGTTAAGATGAAGATGCTTATTCGATATCTACAGTAGCTCCATCTGTGAACACGGAGAACGAATGGTCTGGAGATCGGTCCAAGTCAACCGAATATAATTATTTCACACCAGGTGTCGCACTTTAATGTGAGTATCCTTTCAAGGCAAACTTCTTTTAGCACCAACTTACATATATAGTTAACAATATTTAATTTATTGTGACTATTCAAAAGCTCGATCACGGAATTTTGCTTGGCGACATTTTCTTGAGTTTAACCACCAAAATGAAATAAAGAAGAAACACAAATTCTATGAAATAGGCGAAATTTTACATAGCTAATGCTCCTAGTCTATTTCACATCATCCAGCCACGTTCATGATCTACGGAAATTTACTTTGAACAGCTAATTTACACCAGGATGCGTGGTTTGAAAAATTAGATAGTTCATCACTTAGATTCATAATTTGTTCGAGATCCAATAACTGGTTGATGTATGAGATTGGGTTTATATGCATTTTTGGGTTGGTTCAACTCAGAAAAACGACGTTCGGAATCACTGAAGACGCTTATAAATAAAATCTCAGTCGAAAAATCAGTCCTAATAGGCCATCATAATTGCTTCAACTTAACAAGCAACGCATTAAGTATAAGAATGTAACGGTCTGCTTGATTAAAACTGAGCGGGAAAACACCGATACATAATAGTCTCACAGACTTTTGAAAAACACAAATTGTTTGCATATATCAAATTCAATATCTTAACGAAAATTCCTATGGGTATCACATCGTATAATATAACATTTAAAGCCTAAGAAATAATTATATAGCCCAAGCATTAACGTAGGAGATATGCTTCAAGGAAGAAAACTTCGTAAAGGAAAATTCTCAAATTAAAGCATTTCACAAAGAAGAGAGAGGGCAAAAGATTGTCTATTGATGTTAATGCTACCTATTTAATTATTTCTCGCCATCTAAGCTATTGATCTTGGTAGCTTTCAAATTTTAATTTCGATTAGAATCTATTCTAAATATTTCAAATTTTAGGAATCGACCTCTTCGTCGAAGTTGACACTTAAGATGACAACATTTAGTGTTTGATAAATTTAAATATTCTAAATTTTCTGTTCTCACACCGAGAACCAGTCTAAGGTAATCGAATTAATAAATTCTCAAACTAACTAATTTTGAACATGAGTCTATGCTAGGCATTTTAAGGACTGCGTTAAGAGTTCATAATTTTCATTTAGAGGAGAAGTTATCAGGTATATCTTGGCATTAAACTGTATTAAAATGGACGTTTTCGAGATGGATTTAGTAGTTTTTGGCCAGTTTTCGTCTTACTATGCTTTTTCGTTGCGGTTAACTTTAACGTTATCAGATTTCAGTGTGACGAAAAATAAGAAACTGAATTTTAATTTCGTATTAGGTGGCGATTTAAAATTCCAAGCGGTAGGCGGAACACGAGGTCTCGTGGTCTTGCAGGTTGATGGTGCAGCGGCTAGCGGATGGCGACAAGTCGATCTTGTATTTAGCCAGCAGTTCTTCATTCTCTGCTACCCAGTAGCCGAGGACGTCGGTGTCGTAGGTTGGGATGATAGTTACTTCTGCAAAATAAACAGAATCAATTCATTCAAATTACTGACGATGTGGGGAAGTGTATCATATTCGTTTGACACACCAATTTTCTTAACCTATTACATTGACATTTTCATAGATATCTGGTCTATATATCACTGTTATATGAATATATTTACATATATTTCGAGTTGGCAAGCCAATCTCAAGAACGTAAAATGAAAGCAGGTTGATTTTACTCGAATATGAACGTCATTAATATAGGGGATAGAGTTCAAGTAGATCTTGCCATTATAGTAGCAGTTTGCTTGTATGAGTATTAATAATTTCCATACCCCCTAGGACTAGGACATTTATTTTCTTCTGTTTGTTACTTGGATGGAAAAAAGTAGAAGGAAAGGCCGAGGGTTTCATTCTTCGCTCAAGTATGTTTGAGGACTGCTGCTTGTGTTATAGGGAGGGACTCATTTATTTTATCTTTGGATTAATAAAAGATTTTTCTGCGTGTAAGTGCTAACCACCTTACCAAATCTTAATATTTGTATTCGTTAATAAGGTTATGAATATGAAAGTACTCACCCAAATCTTTATCTTCCCAAGTTTGCTTCGCCTCTAGAAGAGCATTATAAACTTCTCTGCTTGGCTCGATACCAGAAAATACGTAGTATCTTGCTCTAACTTTCTTAAAGAAATCGACGTAGGCATAATTAGAATTTCCATGATGTGGAACATAAGTGAGATCCACGTAGACAGGATTAATCTTCTTTTTATTTTTAGAAGGAGATTCCGATCGTCCTCTGTCGTCATTAATCCTATTTTTTGCCATCACGTTGGAGGGCAATCTCCTTTCTTTTTTTGGAGTTCCTTTTTCATTTGGCGGCGCGGGACTTGGTAAACCTAAAGGTTTTCCCCATGATTCGATCGGATCTTTATCTTCTTTTCCACCAGGCAATTCTCCGTAGAAACTAGAGGTCATTGGATCATGAGGAGGAAACATGTTGGTATCTCCAGTTGCTTCATCACTCTCGCTACCTTGTACTATTTTTCCGTCGAATTTGGCCTTCGTAATATCGTGGAGATGTACGAAAGATACGCTCGAATCATAATCTACATCTTCGGAAGTAGGTTCATCAATATCTAAGGTATCTTTCTGGTCAGGTAAGGCTCCATAGAAGGACATACTCATTGGATCCATGTATTTGCTTTGAGGAACTTGTGAACTCATACTTCTTGGGGAACCGAGTGAGTCGTCATCGCTATCCATCAGTTTTTCACATTCAATTTGTATTGGAGATTTTTGTACTTGACTCAATGATTGTTCACTTTGTTTTTCTGTTTTATGATCGTCACTTACAGGTGTAATACTTACAGCATTTTCTTTCGAAGATGATTCAGTACTAGGCACATCTGTGATATGTGTATCCGCTATTACAAAGCCACGAGTTGCTTCGATGGCAATATCTTGAATTTTACCCTTCAGATCGTCAACATTCGATGTCTCTTCCCTTTGTGTTATTTGTGAAAGTTCAATCGTGTTTCCTCCACAAGTTTCATTCGGCTTTGAGACATGTTCTGTGGTTATTGAATGTTTTGAATCGGAAGAATCTTTCAATTTTTCACCAACAATTATTTCAACGTCTGATATCGATAACTTTTTTTCATGACGAGGTTCTACATCTAAACGACTCTTACACTCATCTTTTCTAATATCACAACTGTCTGGAATATTACTAGTACAACTTATTTCTAGATTTGTATCTGTTTCGCATTTTTCCTTTTTCGCTTCGTCAGTTTCCCTAGCTTCAATTTTTGGCAATGTAAAAATATCAATTTTTTCTGTATCAGGATGATCTGTATACACTTTATTTTGTTTATTTCCGTCATCAGTTTTTTTCATTTCGTCTGTGTCCAACTTTACTTCGACATGCTTTTCCTCTTTTTTCGTAACTGAAGATTTCTCCTCAATACTCTCCTCTTTCCTACTACCAAAGAGTCCACTGAATAATTGCTTTCCTGTGCTCAGAACATCATCTACAGCATGTTTCAACTCTGATTCTATTTCTTTACTAGCTAACTTGAGCGCATCTTTTTCCTTCTCAATATTTTGGACAACTTCACCTAGGCTTGATTCAATGTTTCCTTTTGTATTTATAAGAGTATTTTCAAGATTTTCTTTGGTGCCCTTGATATCCGTCGATATATCTTCTATTTTTGCGTTTATTGCTTTTTTGGTCCCTTCTATGCCTGTTTGAAATTCGGAAGATTTCTGTAAGACGTTCTCTTTTTCCTGTATCAATAATTGTACTGATTTTGCGGTAATTTCTCCTAACGCCTTCTCCGTATCCTCTTTGAGGGAATGTTCTGATTCAAGAGCGGTATGTTTAACAGATTCTAATGAATCGGTAATGCCATTAGATTCTCCCCCAATTAAATCCTTCAACGAACTCTCAATTTCTTCTTTAACTATAGTAGAGATATCAGTTATCACAGATGGAGTATCCTGTTTTGTCGTATCACTTTTTTCACTAATTTCTACACCTAGCTTTTTATCAGCAGCTGTATTCATTTTTTCATTACCATCTTTCTGTCTCTCGATATTCCTAGACTCTTCCTCTTTTTGGCAGAATCCTAAAGGCAAAGCTTTATCTATTGTACTGGTTATACCACTTAAAACAGATTGTGCTGACTTTCCCGTTTCGTCTGCAAGAGCAATGAGAGACGATTCCAAATTTTCCTTCGATTTCTCAGTCTCTTCTTTCAAATCATTTGAAAAGTCAGTGAGTGTGTTTTCAGAGCCTTGAGTTAAAGAAGTCACTCCTTTTTCTACAGAGTCAAATTTTTCTATAGATTCATGTACTGCTGAACCAATACTATCTTTGATGTTAACAAGTTCCCTTGTTATCTTGGTTTCTACAGCTGTTGTATCATCGATTACAGTAATTTCTTTTTCTTTTAAGTCATCTACTATCTCTTTCGTCAATTCTTTCACTGATTCTTTCATATTTTTGACGGAACTAGAATTATTATCGATTTCATGTTGAAGTCTAGACGATATCTGGGGATGCGCCTTCGAAGTTTCATGAATATCATTTTTGTCATTTGGGGGTTCGTCTTTAATATCAACTGGTGAAATTATTTTCGAATCCTTGAGCGTTGATGTATCTTCTTGGACATCTGAATCTTGAACATTTGAAACTTCATCTGTAATAGATTTATGAACTGCCTCAGGTTCTTTGTCAAGATAACATTTGCTTTCTTTAACTTCAGCAATTGAAGATGAAATAGGACCACCAGTTACTGTATCATCTTTCAGTTTTTCTTCCATGGTAGTGGTGCCTGTTATTGCGAAACTCTCTTTGGTAATTTTATCAACAATGTTATCATCATGATCAAATCCATTCTGGATAATTGATGTTTCTTGAACTTCATTTTTATGAGATGCGATAGTTTCAGTTTTCTCATCCTTTTTCATGACATCTATTTGTTTCGTTTTATCGTCGGAGGTACTTTCTTGCAAAACCTTTTTTTCTTCAGTGAAAAAACCTAATTTGTTTTCGGTTTCAAGAGGAGAAATTACTTCATTAGCTAGAGTATTTTTTACGTCGGCAGTATTGTTTGTAGATGCTGAAATATCTGATACCCTTTCTTCATCTTTCAATTCATCTTGTAAAGAAGGATACAAGTTATTAGTTGATTTTGCAATAAAATCTTCTTCACTTGTAGAGGCCTCGATATGACTTTTGCCATTCGATATAGTTTTGTCCTCGGATTCATGTATTTCATGTTTGATAACTTCTCCAGGTTTTTCCATTTTGCTCGAGATGTCATCTCTAGCAATAATCATTGAATCATCTTTCTCTTCAATAGAGTCACCAATATTAGAGAGTAAAACTTCCAAGGATTCTTTGAATGGAGCAGAAACTCGATCTAAAGTGCTTTGTGCATCTTGAATCAGCGAATCTTTATCTTTATCCGTTTGATCAAGAACTTTTTCAAGTGAAGAAGCCGATTCTTTCAAACGGTCTGCTATCATATGCTCAGCTTTCTCTTTTTTTTCCGATAATGATTCTACTGCATCCGACTCAATTTTTGTAATTTTATTTTTTACTTCCTCAATTTCATTTTCAACTCTTTTAAAGCCTTCATCGATGGTTGATTCTGCATAATGAATGCTGTCAGTTAAGGTATGACTTATTGCTTCTTCTATTTTAGATGCACCTGAGAAAATACTTCCAAAAATGCTGTATACTTTACCAGAAATAGTTTCTTTTTTGTCCTCAGTATCTTGAGAAGCTCCTTTCGAAGTATTTTTATCTTCTTTCTCCACTGTCCTCACTTGACATTCAATTTGATCTTCTAGAGATTCAACTTCTCCTCTCAAATCTATATCTGGGTATAATTTCGGCACAAGTGGATCTTCTCTTAATTTTTCAATAGATTTCAGGCTTTCTATAGTAGTTTTTGATATTTGCTCTTCTACCGGTTCTTTCTTGGTTTGCGGTTCCATTATTTCCTTAATTGTAGTATGATCAGATATTGTATCTAGAGCTGAAGACGATTGCGATAGTTTTCTTGACATGTTTTCAGGGGATGACCTGCCTGAGCTCTCTGAGCTCTTAGAAAATGTTATGGTACCAGCTGGGCAAATTTCGATTTCTTCTCCACCATCTTCACTGGAAGCTGTTACTAACATTCTATGTACTGTTCCAGGGTCCTCAGATTCATCACTTCTGTCAAGACCAGGGTCACCAGATTTTTCTTCATCTTTATCTTCTATTATGATATTTGATTGTTCATCTATAATTTGACCTGATTCAATTCTTTTATCAGTTGCAGGCTGACGTGGTTCTTCATGTAGAATGGTGCTTTCATGTACTGGTGAGTCACACGTTGTTATATGTGTTTCTCTCAGTTCTGTAGTATAGCCACCATAAGGTGTATTTGTAGCAAGTGGTATTTTTCCGTGAAATTCTTCCAATGGAGCATCAGATTTCAGAACGGTAGCAACACTAACGACAATTTTGGCCACATCTCCTTCTCTTTCCTTTGGCGATTTTCTTCCCAGTTCCATTTTATCAATATCGGTAGGCAGGGCAGGTAGGGATGGAACAATATTTATGACTGGTGATTCTGGCGTAGATTTTAGTAAGACAGCCTCAGCATGTTCCCGCTTATCTGTCAAGTCAATTTTGATTTTTTCAGTTTTGATAAAAGGTTTTTCAGATTCGTATTGTACTTTGCCACTGTAGTCATGTTCTATATTTTCAACTTTTTCTTTAGCTTCCTCCATGCCCTTTTCAAATATATTTTCGTCTTCCTTATCATCAATCGAATCATCATTTTTCGAATCCTCTTCTACCTTCATATTCTCATCATGGTCTGTATCTGGTTTTATTCTTTCATCTTTACCGATATCAATTTTATTAGAATCAGAAGATGAAGTTTCAGTGATATTTTTCTCTTTATGTTCATCTTCCTTCAGTTCCTGCACTTGTTTAAACCCTGTTTCAGCTAGTTTTGACTGAATTTCATCTAGAGGCTTTTCTTTGATTGGCTTCTCAACATCTTCAACTTTTTTATCTTTTTCAGTATCAGTTACCGAAGAACCCATTTCTTTGTGTGTATGAGATCTTTCTTGCTCTAAGAAATTATGAATATCATGTAGATGAATATCTTTCTCGTGTTGAGACTTATCTTCCTTTCCAACTGTCTTTTGAATTTCTTGTTCAGCTTGATCCTTGATATGAGATATTTCAGCTTTTTCAGGAAGCGATTCTTTTTCGGAAGAAAGTTTTTCGGTTAGAGAGTGATCTTTTCTCTCTTCGAGAATCTCAGACTTACCTTCCTTTCCAGAAAATTCAACTCTTCTATCATCATGTTTGCTCTCATCTAGAACTGAATCAGGATCAGCATCTTTGATCAGATTTCCCAAAATTTCGGATATTTCGGTACTCTCAACATATGAAACTTGATTATCTTTTTCAACTTCCTCAGATTCATCGTTTACATCTCTTTGGGTAATATCTCTAGGTTTCAATGGAAGATACTCTTGGTTAAGATTTATATCTTTCGATTCTACTTTGTCTTCCTTTTCTGAAGATTCAATGGGAATTTCTGCTCCTTCCAATAAACTAGCCCTTTTAGACAAAAAGGGCAAGAATGGTTCTTCGGTAACTTCTTGCTTACTTTGACCTTCAGCAGTTTTTGTGTCTGACTCACCATCTATTTTTTTATCTGAAACATCTTCGATGTTTTCGTGAGGGAGACCGACATTTTTCTCATCCCCAGATTCAGTAAGCATTATATTTTGTGCTGTTGTCGTTACAGTTTCAGTGCTCCCAAAACTGGTTTTGTCTACTTCAGAAACAACGTGTTCAGGAATTTCTGTACTTGTTATTATTTCTAGGCCCTTCGACTCCATCTCTTTATCTGGTTTGGACTGTTCTTTGCATTTTTCCTCCTCTGGTTGAGTTTTGATAATCTCAGGGGTAATTTTAGAATTAACTTTCTCCTCACTCAACAGTTCAGATGTAAATGAAACTATTTCATCATCTTTCTTTCCTTCTACTACTATACTTTCTATTTCTTGTTGTTTGAGAGATATTTCAGTAGATAGCGATGAAGCCTTTTCTTTTTCATCACGTTTTGAATATTTCTCGATCTCCTCTTCTTCAGGAACTACCCGCGGTTCGATAATCTCAGAGCTAATTTTAGAATTATCTTGCTTTTCCTTCTCAAGTTCACCTGAACTAGATACTGTCTTGTCGTCTTTGTTTGCTTTTGATGTTGAAGTTTCCATTTCTTGTTTCTGTTCTTGTTTGATAGGTTTTTCTGGAGATAGTGATGGAGTTTCTCCCTTTTCATCAGTTTTTGAATATTGCTCCGGTTCCCTTCCATCAGGATCTACTCTCGATTCAATCAAATCAAAACTAATTTCAGAAGTATCTCTCTTCTTAATTTCCAAATCGGCTGTCGTTGGAATTATTTTATCTTCTTTTTCATCATCTAATGTTGGTCTTTTCGTGAGCAGATCTGGGGATTGCGATTTTACTTTATCTTCTTCTTTTTCAAGTACATCTGTAGATTTCTCAACTTCCTTACTTTCTAACACTATAGCCTCTATTCCCTCTTTTGGAGATAATTCTGGAGATTTCTTTATCTGATCTCGTGTTGTATGCTCTTGAGGTTTCTCTTCAACAATTTCTTCTCTAGATTTGATAATTTCAAGGCTAATTTCAGAAGTATCTTTCTCCTTCCTCTCAAGTTCATCTTTATTTGGCATAATTTTTTCATCCCCATATTCTAAGGATACTGTTATTTCTTGTTCTTCATGCAGTTCTCGAGACAGTAATGCTGATTTATCTTTGACATCAAGATTTGAATGTTCTTGAGGTTTCTGTTCTTTACTGCCTATATCTGAATCAATAATTTCAATCTCGGATTCAGTAGAACCTTTATTTTCCTTTTCATGTTCATCTTTAGTAGGGATAGTTTTGAGTTCGCCATGTTCTTCCAATGTTGGCGATTTTTCGCTTTGATCACTCATTAAAGTTTCGCGAGATATAGAATCTTTTTTCTTCTTCCCAACTTCATCTGTAGGGGAAATTGTTTTATTGTTTTCTAATAGTGGTGATTCAATTATTTGTTTGGCAGATTGTCCCGTAGACGGAGAAGCCGGCTTCTCTTTTTCATCACGTTTTGTTATTTCTTGAGGCTTTTCTTCTTTAGGATGTAAACTCGATTCAATTATTTCATGAGTAGTTTCAGGAGAATCTTCTTCTTTCCTGTCGACATCGGTAGGTGGAATTGTTTTTTTGTCATCTAATGCTGGTGGTTCAACTGCTTGTTTGGCAGATTGTTCTGAGAAAGAAGATGCCGATTTTTCTTTTTCATCACATTTTGTTATCTCTTGAGATTCCACTCTATTAGGATCAGACGATTCTATAATTTTATGGGTGGTTTGGGAATCCTCTTTTTTTATCTCAAAAGCATGGGTAAGTGGAATTGTATTTTTGTCTTCCAATGTTGGTGGTTCAATTGCTTGTTTGGTAGACTGTTCTGAGGTTGGTGATGGTGATTTTTCTTTTTCGTCACGTTTTGCTACCTCTTGAGATTCCTCTTGATCAGGATGTAATATCGAATCCTTCATTTTATGGGTGGTTTCAGGAGAATCATTTTTCCTTTTTCCAAAATCATCGGTAAGTGGAATTGTTTTTTTGTCTTCTAATGTTAATGGTTCAATTGCGTGGTTGGCAGACTGTTCTGATGGCAGTGAAGGCAGTTTTTCTTTTTCACCACGTTCTGTTATCTCTTGAGGTTCCTCTCGTTTAGGATCAGACTTCGATTCTGTAATTTTATAGGTTGTTTCAGGATAATCCTTTTCTTTCATCTCAAAATTCTCTTTAAGTGGAATGGTTTTTTTGTCTTCTAATGTGAATGGTTCAATTGCTTGTTTGGCAGGTTGTTCTGAGGGTAGTGATGATGATTTTTCTTTTTCGTCACGTTTTGTTTCCCCTTGAGATTCTTCTTGATCAAGATGTAATATCGACTCGTTCATTTCATGAGTGGTTTTAGGAGAATCCTTTTTCTTAATCTCAAAATTATCGGTAAGTGGGATTGTTTTTTTGTCTACTAATGTTGGTGGTTCAATTGCTTGTTTGGCAGACTCTTCTGGGGCCAGTGATGGTGATTTTTCCTTTTCATCATGTTTTGTTATCTTTTGAGATTCCTCTTCGTGAGAGGGTATCCTCGTTACGATATTATCATGGCTAATTTCCAAGGATTTCTTTTGCTTCCCCTCAAGTTCATCTGTAGGTGAAATTATTTTGTCTTCTAATTTTGATGGTTTAATTTCTTGTTTTGCAGGTAGTTCCGTGGGTGACCTACTCAATGACCCATCATATATTGGAACAAATTCAGGTTTCTTTTCCGCATGTAATTCATCTTTCATTCTTTCTTCGTCAGTATGCTTTTGAATTGGCTCAATCAGTACTGAATCTTTTTTCAAAGAATCCTCGATCAGTTTTTTCTCTTCTTCAACTATTCGCGAGTCTAATTTCGAATGAGTTATTTCAACAACTTCTTCTGTTTTCATAGCAGTAGAATCTTTCTCCAGTGCACTGCCAACAGTTTCCGCAATTTCCAAAGTTTCAATCTCTCCTTCACTACCTTTACTACGACCTAGAGTTTCTTCCTCGTATTTCTTCATTTCCTTCTTTTCTTCTTTCATTTTGTCTTCAACATCATCTTTGTGTATTTTTACCTCCTCAGAAGATTCAAACTCATTAGACTCTTTATCTGATTTTATTTCAAGTGTTTCTATAATCTTCTTTTCATCTGGAGAAATCTCTTCTTTAACTCCGTCAGACTTTACTAACTCTTGCCTCAAACAAATTTCTTCTCTTTCGATGTTTTCCACATCAATTTTTTGATTAAATTCTTTTTTCAGATCTTCTACGTTTTTAATGATTTCTGACGAAAGTTCTCTTTCATTTTCTCCTTTCATAGGTTTAATATCTTTTGAGTCTTTGTCTTGAGTAAGTTTTGGTTCAACTTCTTCATCTTTCTTGAAGGTAATTACTTTCATGTCAGTATTCAGAGGAGTTTGATGTCCTTTATCTTCATCCATAATTTTCTCAGTATGGTCATCTTTTTTATTTTCATCTTTTGGAGCAGTTAGTTCTCCCCTTATAGGGGATATAAGTTCTTTTCCATCCAGAGCTGCAGTTGATTGCTGTGTACTATCTCTAACTTTTTCAAGAGAAATTTCTCTTTTTCCTGCTTTTGGAGCATCTATTTCGGTAGCTGGAGTAACATGTATTACTTTCGTAGTTTCAATTTTTTCAGAAATAATCGAATCTGTTTTTCCATCTTCCACTTTTACAGATTCAACTTCTTTCATTATTTCCTCTATGGAACTTTCTCGTTCTCCGGGTTTATCTTCTTTAGGTGTAATATTCGAAATTGATCCATCATATTTCTCAAAACTAGCAGATTTCATAATTGCGACCTCCACAGATTGTCCGTTCTCATGATGAGTTGCCGGCAGTGCCATAAGTTCAGTCTCCTTGGGTTCTATTTTTTGTACATCTGAATCTACACCTTTTTCTGTAAGGGGTTCCTGCAATTTATCGAACAGTTTTTCTTCTTGTTTAGATTTTTCTTTTTCCTCGCTTATAATACTCTCTTCTTGTTTTGGCAATTCTTTCGATTCCTTGTCAATCGTAAGTTTTTCATCAAAGCCAACTTCAATTGCTTTTGTATCTGTAGCATTTTGCAAGTCTTTCAAGAAAACTTCTTTTTTCTCTGGCGGACTATGAGTTTTCGAATGCTTCTCGACATTTGTTGCATCCACAACTGTTTGCAACTTTTTGGGAATTTCATCCTTTCCATGTACAAAATTTTCTAAGTTTGCTGCTTTTTCTGTTGAATCTTCCTTAATCGTCATAGGTTTTGAAATACCTTCTTTCGGTTCAGGAGTTTCATCTTCTGTTTTTGCAATCTTAGTTGAGTCTTCATGTTTTATTTCTATCGCATGTTTTTTTGTCTTTTCTGCTATATCTTCTTCTTTCTGTACAGGTTGAATTACAGTTTCTTTTTCATCAGGTTTTTGTTCATGCACAGACTGCTCTTCTTTTCGAATATCCTCTGTTATGATTTTAGCGGTGGAAGGTGCTTTGTATTCTGCGACTTTCGATTCTTCTTGGTCGACTTCTATAGACTCTTTAGTTATATTCTTCAATTTTAAATCTTCTATCACATTTTCAACTTTTTTTTCTGAGCTATCCAATTGTTTTTCATCATGGGCAACAATTTTTGCGGATATTTGTGTATGTAAATTTTCTCTATTTTTGTTTTGGTCTTGTTTTTCAATTTTCTCACCTTCTTTCGTCAAGGTAGAAGTTTCATTAATGTCATGAGATATATCTTTTACTTTCGATTTATCTGGTCTTTCTTGAACAAATTCATCTAGATGATCCACATCAGCTTCTTCATGTACAGGCAAGTCAGCTACTTCATCGGGAGTTTTAACGATATCTCTGATGCGAGTTTCTTTATCTAGGCGTATGCCAACGATATTTGGTATCTTTCCTAAGTTTTCTATAGGTTTAGATGCGAGAGTTATAACTGGCAGTTCATCTTTTGTGTCTTTTTCTCTTGTTTCCTCTCTGACGTGTTTTTCTTCTATTTGATCAGCAGTATCCTCTTTTATTTCATTGAGTGGAATTCTCTCATCTTCTGGCAGAGTTGGTGCTGTAGTTGTGGCACCAGATTCTATATTCGTAGATATTTTCTCTTCAGGTTGAGATTCTTGGGCTAATTCTTCTTTTGAGGCAATTCTCTTATTTTCCTCGGGACTCAACATTGACGGTTCTTTGGAAATGTCATTCTCGCGAATTTCGTCGCCATCTTCAATATCTGTTTCTTGCTCACCAATTCCACTTTCCTCTTGTTCCGTGTCAACCTGCTTGTCTTTGTCATCTTTCTCGTCATCTCGATCTTTCCTCTTTTCACTCTCTTCGCTATCTCTTGCCAATTTGACGGTTTCTTCCTCTTTGACTTCTACTTCAGTTTCTGGACTCGGTTCAATCGTTACCTTTTCAACAATAAGATATTCTTCTGGTTCAGTTTTGTCTTCTATTGAAATTTCTTTGACTTTACGAAGATCAGATGATTCTGGAGTGACCTTGTCTCCTTTTCTGAAAACGGCTTCCAGTTCCTTTATAGCTTCTTGTTCCTCTTTGAGCTCGGCTAGTTCTTGTGCTTTCAGTTGTTGAACTTCCTCTGGTGTTAATTTCGAAATATCTTTTTTCATTAAACTATCTTGATCTACAGATGGAGTACTTACAGTACTAGAATCTGTAGTTCCTTCTTTTTCTAATTTAGTCTTTCTGGATAAGGAATCTGGTTTATGTACTCCATTGACTATTCTTTTTACCGGACTCTGTGGTAACTTCATCTCATTCTTAGGCCTACGAGATATCGGCTTCCTCTCAACTTTTTTGACTTCCTCCTTTTTGTCTGGTTGTTTGGTTTCTTTTATATCCTTCTTTGCAGTTGTCTTAGTTTTAGATTCTAAAACTTTTCTATTATTAGCGTCTTTGGTACTTTTTGCTGGTGTTGCACTAGGTGAGATTTTACTCCGTGCTCTTTGATTGCTTGTATCCCTATCTAATTCTGATTTTTTAGTATCGATAACCTTCTTTGGAGTAGGAGGTGAACCTTTCTTGTCTGATGGTTTTTGTCTCATCTTAGCACTAGTGAGATCTGCTTTGGGTCTCGCTGGTATCTTCTCTTGTTTATTATCAACAATCTTGGCATCGTCTCTTTTTGGCTTCGTCGATTTTGTATCACTCTTATCGCTTTCAACATACGCTGTTTTCGTGACTTGCTTCTCAGTATGACCGTTTTGCAAACCGTTCTTTATATTGTTTTCGATTACTTTGTTCTCGGGCGTCGGCTTAATTTTATTTTTTTTCGCTTCAATTTTCGATTTTTCTGGAGGTACTATTTTGTCAAGAATATTCTCCTTAGATTTGACCTTGGGAGGAGGTGCCAGCATTTTCTCGGTGCATATCGTGTGCTTGATACATTCTAGATTCTTCAACTTATCCAGTCCTTCGATGACCTTTCCTTGTGGTGCGCTACCTGGAAACAGTATTCTGGTGATGGTATCGTTGGGGTTGGCTGGTCTCCAAACCAGAAGGGCGCATATCGAAACGATGTTTTGAAGAGGTAACATATATTCCCTGCTGAATTTGTGATTGGCAAACAATTTATGGTCATTATTATTCCATCTGAGTAGGAATTCTTTAACTTCTCTCGAATCTTTGGCAGGATTTAATACGTACATATCTAAGGTTCCATGGCCTACTTTATGGTAAAGGTTTATGGGTTCGCTATCGCGGTAACATAGTTGAGGGCTTAAATCTAGACTGCGGAGGTTTGAGATCAGTTCATGTCCTTCTTCTAACAGATTTACCAAGAGTGGATCGCTGTCCTTATCACCATCGGGGCTAAGATTGGCTTTTCTACTCTGGAAATAGATACATAAATGTCATACACATACTGTGAGATATTTAAAATAGATTTTTCCTATCGTTTGAAGATGAAAGAAGTGATTTTACTACTGCTATTATATCTTTAATGTAAAGACCCTTAAAATATATGAAGCAAGCGTTTGTGTTGTGATTCGAGCCATGATCACTTGGTAAAATTTATTGAAGGATAAATAATCCCATCGAGATATTTGCAAGTATGAGAGGCTGATAAGTTGATGGTTACGTCAGACGATACTTTGTTATCTCACCTGAATATTACAAAAAAAGTGTCCTATTTGGGGATAGACTGCGTTTTGAGCCTTCCTCCTCAGCACAGCTCCAATACCATTAGCATTACTATTATTCAGTCTCGTGAGTATCACTGCATCTAATCTGAAAGAAGATAAGGGTATAAAATAGTATATGTAACAGATATGCCAAATGCGTGATCGCAGTTCACGATAAGTTTCAGACTAATATTCAGTAGACGAACATGATTATCGTAGAAAATGAAGTTAAAGTGTATTAATATATTTTTTTATTTAAAATTTTTAATATGGAGTTCCACTGTCACCGCGATATTGAGGTCTATTGTGCCCCCCATCTGAGCTGTTCTTACTACTGCGCCATCTACAGTTCGCTTTCTAGTTCCATAGTACAGATGAACCTAAATATCTGGGAAAGCATCAAGGAGGTTACGTCCTCACTCTTACAAGTTTCTTGTCCAAATTATTCATTCCGTTGGCTTGCAATGGCGACGCATTCTGTCACATTTTGTTTTAAAAAAATTGAGCAGTAGCAACGCGTGGCGACGCAGCTATATATTTATTTGAATATAAATAATCTCAAGGTACGTTTTGAATCTCGCTTAATTCAAACTTGCTCGCACTAGCTCGAAGTCTACAATCCACGTTTGGAATTATGCCGTCTATTGAAAAATGAGCGGAGACGTACCTGTCCAAATGACGTACAAAATCCCAAAAACAGGCTTTTCTGCTGAAGCCTCCATCAACTAGCATGTTGAAGCCATTGATGCCGAAGAGTGCTGCATCTCCTTGGCCTCCAGGAAAGACATACAAAGTTGGTCTGGAAGGAAAAAGGGTGGCATATAATCAGTTTGGCTCATTAAAAACATACAGAATCGATTAAAAGGAAACCAAGGAGTGGATTGTTACGGAAGTAGCTATTTGTACGTGTTTTGGACTATTTGGTCCTCACCAGAACAGCGTAGCTTGGAAATAGAAGAAAACAATGAAGAAAATTCGTCGTTGCAGGGAACGATTGTACATTCGTTAATTTCACTTTCCAACGTAAGATTTTTACTCTCAAACTTAGCTACTTAGCCGTTCTGATGATGATTACAAAGTTTGAAAAAGGTGTGAATTTAATTTAAGTCAATCAATGTCATAACTTCGCAAGAATCAATCATGAAAAGCTTATATTAGTCTCGAATTGTTCAGATTTTAGTTTTCTACAACTTAATTCATCTGATATTCTTCGGAAAAACTGACGAGCGCTAGCACTTCGTTCGAAGTAATAAAGGAGAGAAATCTGAACAATTTGAGATAAATTCCAAGCTTCTTATGACTGACTGTTTTCGAGTTACGGCTCGTCTCAGAGCAACCAAACAATTTCACGCTGATCTCACCTGGAAAATCTAATATTTCCAACAACGTCCGAGCTCTCCAAAGTATTCTCCAATTCCGCCGGCGCCAAGAACGGCGCTATGTAATTCACGAAATTCGATATCGCCGGCAACCCTGAGCCCAGCACGTCGTCCGGATTTATCCTCACTTTACAGCCCTTGGTGAATGAGTCTTTGGACAATCTTGTCCACTCTCCTTCTGGCGAACAATGAATATCGATGGAGATGCCGTTCTCGTACGCGTGGATGACGCGCTGTACGTCGACTTCCTGGAATGCTTCGGAAAAATCGGCCAGTGAGAAGGTTCCATCCTGGAAAGATTTATTTATTTATTTATTATTAAATAAGGCTACGAATTATCGATAATGTCGATGTTACCCTGGAGTAATTGTCATATATAATACCACTAGAGATGAAATTTTGCTGCAAAATTTCTCGATTGTAATATGAAAGTTTGTTGCTCAGGCGATTTCGCGAATGACATTTGTATCAAAATCACGAGCCGTCAGGCGAGTGATTTTGGAAAAAATGTCATGAGCGAAATTGTCTAAGCAACAAACTTGAATGTTACAAGAGAGAAATTTTACCTGCTTAAATTTCATCTCGAGTGGTATTCGACAAGACTATTTCACGAGAAAATATGTCTAACAGTAATATGGTCACATTTCAGAAAGTCAAGGAAATAACGGTTCATGTGAGAAATGTTAAAACATTATCTGGAATAATATAACAAGAGAGTGAGAATAAATTGAAAATAATATGACAGATTTTTTCAAAACTTGTTGCCAGGCAATAGTCACGAGAGCCCGGAGGGCTCGAGTGGCTATTTCCAAATGGCAACAAGTTTGAACAAAATCTGTCAAATTATTTTCTATAATTTATCGAACTCGCGAGTTATATTTGACTAGATTATTTTTTGATTCAAAATATTTTTTGTTATTTCTGCATCAGAAAAGGTACTAAACCGATGATTTTCATCCATTTTATATATCGCGTTGACACAATTAGGTAATTATTTTGACAACTATCTGACACTTGCTAAGCAAATAAAAGCTACAGTGATTATTCCCGAGAATAATCACAAAAGATTTATTCCCACTATAATAATGACATCATTGGTTAAAACTTACTTTTGTGACAAATAAAGAAGCATTTCATTGGTTTTAAGAAACGTCAAAAAATAATCGTAAGTAATTGCACAAGTGCATCAAAATAACCGATAATTATGCATGACAGCGCGTTGTCAAAAAACTGCATGAGTTCATTTTCATTTTTAGAGAAAGAGCCCGACACCGAAGCTCTTTCTCCGAAATATGAAAATGACCGAATGCAGTTTTTTAAAGACGACACGCTGGAATGCGAAATTATCCGGTTATTTTGATGCACGAGTGCAATTTTGGGGAATATTTCCCGAATAAACTTTTAACTTGTCAAACTGACGTTAATAATTCATAAATTATCAGCTTGTCATCAATAACCGTAATATGAACTATGCTACTATGCAATTATCGGTCTACAATGCAATTATCGCAGGGCTCTTGCGCTTTCTACAATGCAATTATCGCTGTAATTTTCGATAATTGCATTCCATTTACAAGGGATTTTTGACAGGAGGGAAATATTCGCTGAAATACTAACATAGTAAATTTTGCCGGCTTGCATGTTTTATCGCTGTGAAACGAGAGTAGCTATGGAAACTTTCTCACTAAAAATGGAATGAGTGAAATAGTCATATATAATACCACTAGAGATGAAATTTTGCCGGCAAAATTTCTCGATTGTAATATGAAAGTTTGTTGCTTAGGCGATTTCGCGAATGACATTTGTATCAAAATTACGAGCCGTCAGGCGAGTGATTTTGGAAAAAATGTCATGAGCGAAACTGTCTAAGCAACAAACTTGAATGTTACAAGAGAGAAATTTTACCTGCTTAAATTTCATCTCGAGTGGTATTCGACAAGAGTATTTCACGAGAAAATATGGCTAACAGTAATATGGTCACATTTCAGAAAGTCAAGGAAATAACGATTCATGTGAGAAATGTCAAAATATTATCAGTAATAATATCACAAGAGCATCGAAAATAATCGATTATACTACCGAGTCACGAGACGTATTTTGCGAAACATCACGAGAGCGCAGCTCGAGTGGTGTTTTAAAAAAATACGCCGAGTGACGAGGTCAGTATAATCGATTATTTTCGATTGCTCGAGTGGTATTCGTTACGATTATATAACGAATAAAAAATATTAATTTTTTTTGACAAACGTCAAAACACCGTCAATAAGAAAATATTCACATTTTGACACGAGGCGAAACACCAAAACGATTATATCACGTCGTCAAGGGTACCTATATTCACTTATCAATACGCAGTAGTTATGCAAAATTCACGGATTCTATTAGCTTATTCATACATGAGTTATATAATCAGTAATAATATCACAAGAGCATCGAAAATAATCGATTATACTACCGAGTCACGAGACGTATTTTGCGAAACATCACGAGAGCGCAGCTCGAGTGGTGTTTTAAAAAAATACGCCGAGTGACGAGGTCAGTATAATCGATTATTTTCGATTGCTCGAGTGGTATTCGTTACGATTATATAACGAATAAAAAATATTAATTTTTCTTGACAAACGTCAAAACACCGTCAATATGAAAATATTCATACATTTTGACACGAGGCGAAACACCAAAACGATTATATCACGTCGTCAAGGGTATATTCACTTATCTATACGCAGTGGTTATGCAAAATTTACGGATTCTATTGGCTCATTCATACATGAGTTATATAATCGCTGAAATACTAACATAGTAAGTTTTGCCGGCTTGCATGTTTTATCGCTGTGAAACGAGAGAAGCTATGGAAACTTTCTCACTAAAAATGGAATTAGTGAAATAGTCATCACAAAATCAAATATTTGTGAACGCATTGTTATAATGTGGAGAGTAGATATATCAACTTTTAAGATGTAACTTGACTTTTTTGAGAAATGAATTTAATTCTTCTAGATTCTTGATATATTCTAGTACAGTGGTTCTTAACTTTTTCATAATGAGGGACCATTTAACAAAATTTCTGTCTTGTCACGGACCACACATTTTTTGAAAGTAATATTACTTTCAAAAAGTCAATAAATATATAACTGCATTAAATCTGAATACATAAACGGTTGTTCTATCTATGAATAAATGAAACTGATAATATTTCATTTCAATTTTTTTAAAAGTTAATTTTATGTTAGAAAGTTGAAAGTATTATTTCACTGATATTTTCGTGACTGCATAGTCTTAACTAACTTTTTAATCCTTAGTTCGGTGCTTCTAAATGCCGGACACATGTCGGCACTTTCGGCGATTTCGGTGCTTGTTTTTCATTATCAAAAGCGTCCAGAAACCCTGCTCACAGAAAAAATTTTATGAAAACAGAGTTAAATAACGTATATCTTGAATTTTGACTACAAAAATTTCTTCAAGATTTACTCCTGCCTCGAATATAACTTTCAAGTTGTTTGTTGTGTTGCATTTCGATCACCTCTTTTTCAATTTAATCAAGGACCTCAAAAACTCTGACAATGAAAGGATTGCGAACCAGTTTCTGAATACCTTCTGTCCTAGCAGTCCGAAAAATAACGACTGAATTCACTTTTCAGTATCATATTTGTAATTCTTCTTTTTCCTTGGCATTGTGTTCCCCAATTATGTGATTCAAATTATCAAACGCAGAAAAAATTGTCATCTAGTTGATCCATAAAGTCGATTTTAGCTATAAATGCATTGATTTTACCTTCATATGCAAATATATTGTCAACGCCGTGAAACGTTAAATATCCTGACTTTTATGACTTTCCGAATAAAATTTCTGCAAAACATACGAATTCATTTGAAAGTGTAAGATACCCATAGTCTGCTTATGATCTCACTCGGTCGAAACAGTAAATCAAATAAATAAATAGGGAAAGCTTATTTGAAATAATCAGAACTGGTTAAGCAATTCTTTGTTTTCCTTAAGAGCTACAAATATTTTCACTTCGTTCCTCAGTTTATACAACCTTAAAAGCATATTCTGCACCTCTGTGTGGAAAAGAAGACCTTCGTATTCAGAGTTTATATTAGAGCACAACGAAGAGACTAGTATTCAGTGCACTGTTTTTGATGAAGTTAACAACTTTCATAGCTGTTTTCAACGCAGTAGATAAGCATTCTTGGAGGGTTTTGGTAGCCAATGCTTGATGATGAATTGGGCAATGTGTTGATATTGCAAATGTATTTTTCGTTTTTATCAATGGAGCAACATCAGGACGGTAACCGAGTACAGCAGGAGCACCATCCGTACAAATATCCGATAGCTTTTACCATTGAGGACCATATTCGTCAAAACATCGACTTAATTCATCCATAACATCTTGTGGAGTCATTTCCAGTTATTTAGAAAACAGTTACTTACTCTCTCTTAGTGTTCATTGTCATGAATAAATCGTGCAAATACAAGTACATAATTGACAGCATTATGATCGGTAGATAGACCACATTGCAGTTCAAAATAAGGACTTCATAATATTAAAAAGATGAGCTAAGTGAAATTACCGAACGCGACTATTCAATTATATGACTTTTTCAATAATTTTAGGATGGCTTCGCGGACTACCTCGAGTGCTTCCAGGGACCACCAGTTAAGAACCACTGTTCTAGTAGGTTATAAAAAACTGTTACGGTTTAGTAGATCGGTGAATTCTTCGATTTAGTTGTTCTTATATTGCCTATGTTATAGTTATTAATTTGTCTGGTTTGATGATTGTGTATATTCAGTCTTTCTTTCAACTCAGTATTGCATTTAAGTTTGCACTGTTTAACACGTCCATTAAGCTGGCATTGTCAACATAGCGGAATCAAATTTAGTATAGTTGAGAATTTGTTGCTATTTTGTTGCTAATTAGTTACAGCAAAATTGATTTTGTTGCTCCAGCCGTTTGGGAAAAAAATGAGACAATGCCAGCTTTTGATTGAGCTGGCATTGTCATATCAATTTTTGGCCTGCACAGTAAAAATAACTGATTCTAAATTTGTTGCTAATTAGTTGCTAATTAGTTACATCAAAATTGATTTTGTTGCTCCATCCGTTCGGGAGAAAAATGAGACAATGCCAGTTTTTGATTAAGCTGGCATTGTCACATAAATTTTTGGCACATACAGTAGAAATAACTGATTCTAAATTTGATGCTAATTAGTTGCTAATTAGTTACAGCAAAACTGATTTTGTTGCTCCAGCCATTCGAAGGAAAAACACGACAATGCCAGCTTATGATCAAGTTGGCATTGTCACATCAATTTTAGGCACAGACAGTAGAAATTACTGATTTTAAATGTATTGCTAATTAATTGCTCACGTTTTATCGAACAAAATCAATTTTGCTGTATCTAATTAGCAACTAATTAGCAACAAATTTAGAATCAGTTATTTTTACTGTGCGGGCCAAAAATTGATGTGACAATGCCTACTTAATCATAAGCTGGCATTATCTCGTTTTTTTCCCAAACGGTTGGAGCAACAAAATCAATTTTGCTGTAACTAATTAGCAACTAATTAGCAACAAATTAGCAACAAATTTAGAATCAGTTATTTCTACTGTATGTGCCAAAAATTTATGTGACAATGCCAGCTTAATCAAAAGCTGGCATTGTCTCATTTTTTTCCCAAACGGCTGGAGCAACAAAATCAATTTTGCTGTAACTAATTAGCAACTAATTAGCAACAAATTTAGAATCAGTTATTTCTACTGTATGTGCCAAAAATTTATGTGACAATGCCAGCTTACCCAAAAGCTGGCATTGTCTCATTTTTTTCCCAAACGGCTGGAGCAACAAAATCAATTTTGCTGTAACTAATTAGCAACAAAATAGCAACAAATTCTCAACTATACTAAATTTGATTCCGCTATGTTGACAATGCCAGCTTAATGGTCGTCTGTTTAACCCCTTTGGTGACTTTCATGTTGGGCATTTCGAAGGTACTGTTATGGCAGAGGGCAAGTTGTATGTAGCCCTCAAAGCTCGATTCTGTATCCTTTGAAGTCTCAGTAGGTTGTTAGCTCAAGTATTTGACGAAATGCTGATGAGATACACAAGCACATAATGAACGATACAGTAGTGAATATATCTTCTTGCATTATTACTGAGATAGGGACTAATTCTTCCCAATGCTCCAATAAGTGGTGTAAGCTTGGTTGCTTTGCTTGATAACAACAAAACCTGGATACTTCGATGATTTGTAGACATTATTTCTCAAAAAATTGCCCAATTTATTTATCTTTTTCGAATTCATGATGTCGTTACTTGATTAAAATTCAGAATAATATTATAAGATAAACAGATAACCAATTGAGCCGATTTGGGCCGGTACTTGATGAAAATCCATGACAGTGATGTAAATAAAGTTTTTTGAGGTTTTCACTTATTACCTGCTTATTAAAATGGGTGCGATTAGCAAAGTTGGACCTAGGACCAATATAGTTTTTCGTTTCATGACTTTTTATGATGCTTGGCACCAAAAACTCAATTTCATATATATATATATATATATATATATATATATATATATATATATATATATATATATATTCATATGTATGTATAGGCTTATGTATTTTAGCGTTGTTTACACGATAAAGGGCGAAATTTTGAAGCAATAGGGTTGAAAGCTTATAAATAGGAAGTTTTGTATAATATCTTGGATGGGATTGGTTTTGGTTCGAATTTGTTGGGGGGTTGACGGGGCGTTGCGGGGGAAATAAATCTTGTTTACTCGATAAATGGCACAATTTTGTAGCAATAGGTTTGTGAGTTCGTATCTAGGTAGTTTTGTATGATATCTTGAATGGGATTTGTTTAGGTTCGAATTGGTTGGAGGATTGACTCCCCGGGAAAGAAATAAATCTTGTTTACAGGATAAAGGGCGAAATTTTGAAGCAAAAGGGTTGAAAGTTTCTAAATAGGTAGTTTCGTATGATATCTTGGATAGGATTGGTTTTGGTTTGAATTGGTTGGAGGGGTTGACCCCCCGGGAGAGGAAATAAATATTGTTTACACTATAGAAGGCGCAATTTTGGAGCAATAGGGTTGAAAGTTTGTAAGTAGGTAGTTTCGTATGATTTATTGGATGGGATTGGTTTTGATACGAATTAGTTGGGGTGTTGCTACCGCGGGGGATGAAATCTTGTTTGTACGATTAGAAGTCGCAGTTCGTAGAAATAGGGTTGAAAGTTGGTAAGTATATACTTACCTGCATTTCTGAATCAGCTTGCTGTGAGTTTCTTAAATTAGTTCCATAATTCAATTTATTCACTCGAACTCTCAGAAGAATAAAATGTTATGGATTGGTATGAAATATAAGAGGAATTTATTGAATTAAAATATACAACACTCCTATATTTCGAAAACTAAATACACTATTAATTTACTCTCACAAAATTCAATTTTTGCTTGATGATCTTTCAGAATATATAGCTTTGTAGATATAAGCCTTACTTTCTCATTCATCTCTTTTATATTCGAGTTGTTTTTGTTTTACAATCAATTCATGAAAATCCTACTAGTTGACATAGTCATTTTCATATATCATAAGGAAAATTCTCCAATAATTCAAAAATTATACAATAAACAATATTTTCATACGGCACCGTAGTAGAGTAGCCATCTACATGTTAGCATTAGTTCTGGCAACAGTTAATTGTTGGTTCCTAATATCTTAGGTGGAGGACGCTATAGGTTGTTATCTATATAGTACCTTAATATAGTAGTACGGTCGAGATTTCCTTTGGGGAAAAATATGTTGATAAATTCCGAGTCAAGTACGCTGTATTGAAGAGATCTGACAAGATCGAAACAGCAGATTTTGAGTCGTGGTGACTTGACATTTTCTATAATTCATTGTTGCACTGTGAATGCAGATTTCAGGTTGCGGAATACATACAACGAGCTCCTTTGAAAGATTGTTTGATAATTTTGAATTATTGAAGAATTGTCCTTGTTTACTTTATGTGATATATGTTTATATTTACATAAATTGCAACATCAACACGGGTGTATTCGAGGTGGCAACCCTTTTCAACAAAGTGAATCATCTGTTCGACTCAATACACGCAATCATTAACTACGGGTGGTAAGGGGGCAGTTATGTTAATCCCTCTGTCGTCGTTTGATTTAGGGGTTGGGGTTGCAAAAAGAACGTCTCATTCACTACCGACAATAGTGACTCTTTGAAGGACAATTAGAGTATTCTATATCTCTTAATTCGAAGAATCAAAGTAGTCCCATCCGTTTCAGTATAAACACCATGTGAATAAAAAAAATTAAATGACAAAAAAAATTTCCCGGTGTTTTCACAGATCCAGAAAAATATATTTTTAGATAATTGTGAACAATTATAATCCAAAATTTCTTGCGTATGTTTGGAGAATATGATTCTATTAAAAATAATTAAGATTCCACTAGAGAAATTTCTCAGTTCTTAAAAATTATTGTTCAAAATAATACGGCATAAACACACACAAATATATATATTTATATATATATATATATATATATATATATAAATATATATATATATAAATATATATATAAATATATATATATAAATATATATATATATATATAAATATATATATATATATATATATTATTTAAAAAATATTAATATATATATATATATATAAATATATATATATATATATATATATATATATATATATTCATATATATATATATATATATATATGAATATATATGTATATATATATATATATATATATATATATATTATATATATATATATATATATATATATATATATATATATATATATATATATATATATATATATATATATATATATATATATATATATATATATATATATATATATATATATATATATATATATATATATACATATATAGAGGTGTTATTAAATACACCATAGGCGAAAATTTTTAGGATTTCAAGGTCAACTGCCTTATAATTTAAAGAAAATCAAAGTAAAACAAGCACCCTAAGCTATTAATTTGTTTTCACTTTCGAGTGTCTACCTTGAGACCTACAACTCCTATTTACAATATTCACAAAAACTCTTCTTAGCGAATTAGTCAATTCATCTATTCATCAAATTTTTTCTTTCACATAATAGGTACCTACCTACCTACTTAACGAATTTGTTAACAGCTGGTGAGAGCAAATAAAAAGTTATTATATATTTTTGAAGATTAGCGGGATTCTGCGATCTTTAACGTTAGCAAAATGATCTATAATATCCTCATAAAATTTTTTGTCTTTCGCCAAAAGTTTTACCAATTCCTTTTCAATAGACAACAAACTAATATTTTTCAAACGATCCTGGCTCATTGAATTTCGTAAATAAGTTTTAATTCTCTTAAGAGTGAAAAACGAGCGCTCTAAGGAAGCCGATGTCACCGGGATAGAAACAATTAGACATAAGAGTTTATAAACTTGGGGTAAATCTTGATTCAAATCATTATCAAAAAGGTATTTAATAGTCCTCACATGATTTTCATTTTTCCCCAAAATTTCATTGTCATTATAAACAACACACAGTTCACTTTTTATGGCCACCTTATCAAAAAAAGTGTATTTTTGAAATAAATTTTCCAAAAGGTTATCTGGAAAATTAGCCGAAAATCCGGTAAACAAATTTTTATTGAGTAAGTCGAAGAAATGCAGTTCTTTCAAATCAGAGAACCTTGTTTCTATTTGACCCCTAATAGTATCCAAAATTTCATAAAATATTTGCTTATAGTGAAGCTCCATATCTGCGTAACTGAATTTCTTTCGTTTTGGGCTAAATTGAGTCGTATCATCAGTAGTTTGAAATACAGAAAATGGTTTTTTTAAATAAACTTCTGCACAAAATTCTGAAATTTTTTCCAAAAGAAACTTGAGCCGATTTCGTGAGTGAATTACATCTGAAAACTTGTTTTGTAAGATTTGAAAAACTATTTCTGTTTGTTCAAAAATTGATTTAAAGATGTTAAATAGATATAGAAAAGATATAAAAAATATATGAATTCTTTATCTTGTAAGTAAGATATTAATCCGCGTGCGGTATTTGAAGTTACTTTATCGATGAAAAATTCCTCACTTTCAACTATAGAATTAAATCCTCAAATCCTAAGCGGCCCCAAACAGAGACATTTTCCCTGGTAAAAAGTAAACACTGCCAACAAAATAATTTATTTTTTACCTGTGATCCGGTTAGGCAAGGATGTCTCTCATAATTTCTTGTATTAAAACCGCGGTTTTGTTGTCTGTTACGCTGCACCAAATTGTTCAATTTATGGGTAGGTCGCAATGTTTTTATCAAAACTTTATCCTCATAACTTAGTGCACTAAAGTTATGGAATAACAAATATTCCACTAAGTCACCATTGAAATTTTTGAAATTAACTTCAGTAACCAAACTCATTTTAAAACAATACGCGAGCAATATAAGTAAACACGCTGCTGTTTTCGGCCATTAGTAACTACGATCACACTACGATTCAATTAATGCTTTCCAACGAATTCACTCGATGTCACGCGAAATTCTATAGTTGTGATTGGTCGACATTGTATGAGACTGGGTCTCTATCGGTGTTGCCATTTACATGTGTTTTGCTTTTCTATTGCAATGAAGTATTCATTCGGAGTATTTGCACCGTTGTTTGCTTTTCTGTGGCAGGCATAATGAACGTTGAGAATATACTTTTCTAAGCCTCCGCAGCATTGCCACAAATCTTGAAATGAATGAAATGCAGTAAATGTAAATACCTTCTATCTTAATTAATAAATTATATTATATAATGTAGGTTGAAAGGAAGGTAGGTGCATAAAATAATATGATTTTGATGAATATGAATATGCTGAATGCTGACTATTCAATATAATATATTAGTGATACACGGAATATTATTGAGGAGGAGGCTTAGCCTCCTTAGCCTCCTTTGACTAGCCGCCCCTGATATATATATATATATATATATATATATATATATATATATATATATATATATATATATATATATATATATATTTATATATATATAAATTATAGAATATATATATATGTATATTTGTATATGTATATATATATATATATATATATTTGTATATGTATATATATATATATACATACATATATATTTATATTATATTATATTTATTCTGTCATTTCCATTCCGCAGTATTTCGGACCTCCCTGTTAGCGTATGTTTGACATCGCCGCAACAGTGGAAAAAATTTTATGGCCTACCTGCAGGATCCAGGAACCATTGGCTGCAAATGTATAACCAGCATGTATGATGTGGCGATGTCGTGTGAAGCTGCTCAGCAAATTTCTTATACATTGAGCAAGCGTGCTCACAGATGGGTGAATTAAGATCTCTGTTACAAGATTTTCAGATGCGTATTGTATCAAACGTTCACCTGGAAAAAAAATTGTAATGAGATTCTCCGAATTATAATAAATTATTTTAACGAAAACTTTCCTCAATTGTTATATTATTATTCTACTACCAATATAATGATTCAATTTGAAATGCTTATCAGTTTATAGTTAATTAATGAATTGATAATCTAAAAACACTTGATATTAGATCCCTTCGCTATTGAATATTGTTTTGAATAGGTTTCCAAACATTTCATTTGAAAAATATTTACAATGGATTGAACAAGAATAAAAATTTTATATATAATGAATTAAAATAATTCGGTGCATATGTGGGCGACGTTTTGATCAGTCGATTATCAGTCTACACTTGATGACGGTCAGAGAAACCGACTGAAACATCATATATTTTTGATTAAATAAAGTGTTAATGATAAAAATGTTTCATTTCATGAGCAGTAATACCAATTCTCATCGTTCGACACTATCAATAAGCAGCAGCTCGGGTCTTTTTGAGACCTCATCAGTATTGTCTATCAAAAGAGTGTGTTTAGTAAGCAAAATGTTCCATCATACTCTTTATTTCAGTCAAAACATTGTATTATATATATATATATATATATATATATATATATATATATATATATATATATATATATATATATATATATATACAATAGCCATAAAATATAAGAACCTAGTCTCTACATTCAAAGGTCAGAGGACACACACAGACAAACAGCTGGTTAGTTCAGCTAAAATAGATTATGCCTTAATAATGAAAAAACTGAAATTGTGTTCGTATCATCATCAATTATGATGCCCACAAACGACGCTATGTTCCTGGGCATAATCTCGATACTAGGCTGACCTGAAAAAATCAGTGTTCATTTGCTATATATGCCATAAGACATATAAGATACATGAATATGACAAAAGATCCGACTGTCATACAAGTAAAGAAGACCTGAATATAATAGAAAAAAGTGAAAGGGAATTTGGAGGATTGAGGCTCTACAATAAACTTCCTCTAGCATGCAGAGAACTTGATATCAAATGTTTTGGAGAAGGAACTGAAACGACATCTACAGTAAACCCATGAGTGTGATTAAATGATTTTTGACATAATTACTATGTAATTGGACATGAATATCTCATTTATATATATATATACATATATATATATATATATATATATATATATATATATATTTATATTAATATATATATATATATATATATATATATATATATATATATATATATATATATATATATATATATATATATATATATATATATCTATATATATATATATATACTGATATTTAAAATAAGAACACTTGGCTTTAAGTTTCACAAATATAATTTGTGAATTATATTTGTGAAACTTGAAGCCAAGTGTTTCTATTTTAAATATCAGAATTTAATCATGTTTCACCAAGTAATAAGCGAAACTTCAATATTATATATATATATATATATATATATATATATATATATATATATATATATATATATATATATATATATATATATATATATATATAAATGTAATTAGATATACAGAACATATCTAATAAAAACTAAACAACACTGCACTGTCACACCAACCATAACCATTACACTACTTTATTTTCAGAGTTAATTTTTTCCTCACTATATATATATATATATATATATATATATATATAGATTACCAGAAATGCTTCCGTGTTATGTAAGATGTTCTCCACTCCGATATTTCTTTTGTATTCTACCAATTATCCTTTCACACTTCTTCTATACAAACACTGTCTCTGGCACGATTTGTTATATTATTTTTCAAGGGGTCCCCTGTTTTCTCGAAGCTTTCCAATATTGACATCTTTATTTGGAAGTTGGAAGAGTATTTTGTCGGCAATTTGTCCCCTGCCGAACGTAAAACCTAGTGCTACATCTTGCGGGATAACGACTTGAGTTTATCGAAAATCAATCGATGAGCTTCTTTGCTCCACTTCCCTTAAGGCAATACCATGACCAGTACGAAAACTATTCGACAAGATTCCAAGAGAGGTGGACAGTGCCGGATTAGCCACGTAGCAAGAGTAGCAAATGCTAAGGGCCCCGTGAATTGAGGGGCCCCGCGATCCAACGCCTGTCTGACCGTGAAAAAAAAGTTTAGATAAGCGTTAAATATCTTGCATACCTTAAACGCGAAGCGCTTAGGCTATGCTTCACTCCCACCTGAGAATCTAAAACACGATTTCGTCACGTTAAATCGTAGGTATAGGTTGTATTATACCTAACACGAGTAACGTTGGTATCAAAATCTATACATTTTTTCCCGCTTCTACCTATTCGATCTTACGACCGCATTTTATGATTCTACTTCAGAAATTTCGATTTTAAGGAAGTTCTCGGACACTAGGTGGTCAGCCTAGCTGATCCTAGGCTACGAAAGCACTTGTATGCGGTTTTATCACTATTAAGCAAAATTTGGAAGATATTTTAAATAATATGGATCAAAAAGAAGAGTGTCGTAATTAAGCTTACAGACTAGCAATGCAATCCAAAGTTTAAGATATTGATGCAAGAGCCAAATATCTAACCGGCTGTGAAGAATACTAGCAACAGACATCAGGACGAATCAAAAGAAATACAAAGTACAACCATTCCAGCGGCTCTACTACACTCGACGACTTTGTCGAAACCTGGACAACGTTTTGAATTTCAGTTGTTTATTGTCATTATTGATAACGTACTGTCTGCTTTAACTAAACGTATGAAAGCATATCATAAAATTACTAGTGTTTTTGGAATATTTCGACAGCTAAAATCCCTTACAACAAAAGAGATTTTGGAAAAATCCTCAAAAATGGTCAGTGCTTACAAAGATGATTTGGAGAACAGCCTAGGCAAGTGCAGTTCGCGGAGCTGCTGAAGACAGATGTGGCTGTTGTTATTGAGAGCAACAAACAAGAGTTACTGGAACTGCAATTTTATAAGTTTTTATTAAATAATTCTTCAGAAACGTGTTTTCTCAAACACAGAAATTTCCAGAATTTACTTGTCTCCCATGATGACTAACTGCAGTGGTGAACATTATTTTTCAACATTAAAACGCATAAAAAATGAGTTAAGGAATACAATGGTCCAGGAACGACTTAACCATCTTACTTTGATGAATATAGGGCATGATTTGCTTAAAGAAGTTGACATTGAAAGTGTTATCTCTAAATTTGCTCGTATTAAATCCTGAAAAGTTTATTTTTTATAGTTTTGTTTTATTTAAAACTTAAATAAAACAAAACTTTTTCAAATAAACTTTCAATAGTTAAAAAAAACTTTTCTGGATTCAATATGAGCAATTTTAGAGACTTGGAGAAAAAACCAGGATGTAATATGAGCAGTTTTAGAGAAAAAACGCGAAGACGCGTACTGAAAAACAAAAGTGAAACCACCAAATCAAATACAAATACAAACGCCAATACAAAATTCATTGTTGTCAGTTTTTATCAACCTTTCAATTGGGCCAACTAAATGTAGGTGTATAATTGTTTCGCGCTGATTGACTAAACTTACGAATGGTCAAATACATCACCATAAGGTGAATTTAATGAAGTAACTAATAGAAGAAAACTATTTAAAAGTACTATTGCATTATATAGCTAAATTAGGAACTAGTTCTCGACATTTGAATACTAAACGGCAATGTTGAAAACTAGTGCAGAATAAGGTTGCTAAGGTTGTATGTTTGATTCAAATTGTTATTGTAGCATTGTATTTCAGTTGCATCAGTTTACATTCCACCATATTATTGAAACACCAACAATTGTGACCCCCTGGCGAATGAAAAAGAGTGGCCAAAGTTTCTTGTCAGTTCTCATGGCTCAACCCCAATCAGCTAATGAAAAATATATAGGGAGTTTCAAAAAATGGTATCATTACACGCACACAGATATGCGTGTTCCTATATAGCCGCTCCGGGTTGTCACGCACACACATTTTCTGTTTTATTCTCTAATCTGAGTTTAATACCATAAACTAACCAAGGGCTTCTTGGCTCAATTTGCTACAGGCCCCGCGCTGGCTTAATCCGGCACTGGAGGTGGATAAATAAGTCCCAATACCCTTAATCTCACCTATTCCACAATGATCAATATTAAAAAAAAAATCCAAATCAGTGTGAATCGAACAGATTACTGTTTCGATCTTATTAGCGTTCCTCAGTGTTATTCAGTCGTAGATGAGAGATTCGGTGGATGTCAACTTGTTTTTACTGAGGGTAAAATGGTACGTGAAAATTCAAATGTCAAAAACGAGCAACCTTATTAATGTCTATTATACACTTTTTCTTCATGTGCCCATACGCATCAACAATTGCATCACTGAATCAATGTTTTATATTATAAATTAATGATAATTAAGTTGTTTGTTTTGTTATCTATTGTATTGAGATGAAAACCGTGAAAGGAAAATCGTTTCATTGTTTTTGGAGAAGTTAACCTTCAAACCTGGGAAAATATGGTCTATAAATAAAAGCACTAAAAAAATTGAGGACGTATTTTTTCTATGGTATATTGCTTCTTGATTGAAATACTAAACTTGGCAGACACAATCCTGCGAAGTTTTGTAAATAAAATATGAATTAAGTGAAACTTTATTCAGTTCAATTTAAAAATTGGGGAATTCACAAATAATTGAATTGAAATTATGCCAGAAGTGATAGTATTTTGGAAAACCACTCCAGTTTTATGAATATTTTATATTTATCTCTGAGACGTTCGAATTTCTCGGGTTTTACTCAATTTATCATTACTGAAGGTGCCGAATATTATTTATTTTCTGGAGCAATGGGAGTGTTCTACAAATTAGATCAGAAAATAAAACCGAACCATCGTATTTTTCTCGCGAAATGCCTCGCGTCGAGATGCCATTCTAACGGATTGAATTATATTTGGAAAAATCACGCCTTAATAGAAACCCGAATTGAAAAGTAGAATAATTTATTTTATAACCTTGAAAAAAATTTGAAAACAACGAAGGAGCGTACCTCCAGGGCCCCCGCTACCATATGTGCAAAGTGTGCAATGCACACGGGCGCCATCCTTTAGGGGCGCCAAAACCCAGGGTCCAAAACGGTCAAGGGGAAATTTAAACCGAAACTGTTTGACTATGAACACCGAGATGAGACCCCTCATGATCCAAAAACAGCCTTTAAAATCAGTTTTTTCTTAAAAATTATAGATCAAACTTTAAGATCTCTAAAAAACCGACTTGACTTATTAAATAAGTATGATAATATTTTCGGATTTCAGGATAATAAGGATATAGACTCCAATGATTTGTTTGATTAAATTAAAGCGTTAAAGTTGTTTTCATTACCCGATGATACTAACCCCTTAAGTATTTTACAATATATATTTGAAAACAATTTAATCTCCACCCTTCCAAACGCAAGCATATCACTAGAATTCTTCTGAAATTATCTATATACATTTTAGCGATGTAATTAATGAATTTGCAACAGCAAAGTCTCGGAAAATATCGGTACGACAATAGCTATTTTTTATTTTTCTATTGTACCTAGCTATCAACTATCATTTTTGATTTTATAACGAAGTTACCTAGGTATTTTTTATCAGAAGCATTGCATATTTTTTTAAATATCTGAGTATTAGTAGAAAGTAGTTCTTATATATATATATATATATATATATATATATATATATATATATATATATATATATATATATATATATATATATATATATATATAGAGTATACTATATATATATATATATATATATATATATATATATATATATATATATATATATATATATATATATATATATATATAGACAGTAGGCAATACTTATATGTAGACATGAGGCAATATTTCTGTTATTTGTTCCTAAAGAAGATGTGACTTTTAGTTTTTGGCTATATTATAGTATTTATAAACAACGTGTCTGTACCCCATTAGTTAAGTAAATGCTTTAAAATGGGTGTGAACAAGAATTTATTTTAATTTATTTTGTTATGATTTTATTCGGTTTGTTTCATTTTGATATGTTAGTCTACAAATAAATAGAGAGAGAGAGAGAGAGAAACAGCTTTATTGTCCAATAAAATTACAAAATTTTGTCGACAAAGCACATACCTATAAAAAATTGAAAATTTAACAATGATAACTAATTAAACAAAACACACTTTCAATCGTTGAACAAAATAAGAATCTATTAAATTGAAGAACAAAATAGAAAAACATTTATCAGTCTATTATGTATAAACATATGTTAAGAATCAACATATTTGTCAACTAAACTTATTATACAGATATAAAATTTTGTATATTACAAAAAAAAAACAAAACATTAATATATGTTGCTACTAAATGTGGATCTCAAGGGTCTATGTTACATTGTGAAATTCAGTTACAGAATAAAATTCTGCCACTGAGTAAAATGGTCTCTCCAAAAGAAAAGCCTTAGTTGAACTTCGGAACTTTTTGTACGTACTCAAGGATTTTAGCTCCAATGGTAGATGATTGTATAACTTTCCGGCATTGTAGGTAAAGGAGTTTTTTGTTAAGACGGAGGTGGGCGTTATTAAATAAATATCGGTATCTGAATTTCTTGTGGGATATCTATGATTTGGTCTTTCTGAAAAGTTATGAATGTGTTTGCGAACCAAACAGACGGATTCGAATATGAATAGTGAAGGAAGAGTTAGAATTTTCAATTTTTTAAAGTAGAATTCGCAATGTGTCCTTCTGCTCAGATCAAACATATAACGAACTGCTTTCTTTTGCAATCTGAAAACATACTCAAAGTGGAAAAGGCTGCATGAACCCCAATATGGCAAACCATAACGAAGGTGTGATTCGAATAAAGAAAAGTATGTCGACAACGCAGCAGAAATTGAAAGCTCTCTAGAAACCGTTTTAATGGCGAAACATGCAGAAGATAATTTTTTTGTTAATATGTCTATATGAGTAGACCATTCATAGCGTGTCATAGCTTTGTCAGCAATTATTTAGGCCTACAAATTGGTAATTTCTACTCATTGTAGTTGCATGGGAAAACCATTTCAAGATAGAAAATAGTATATTCTTCAATTTGACATAAGTTTTGAGTAACTACAAGTGGTAGAAAATTGTTTTTATAAAAATATTTGATTTTCCACCACAATTCGGTGTGAAATTTTCTTACCGAATACCACGCGAAGTCAAATTGATATCCGGAAATTTTTTCTCGCTCATGAATAATTTTAGAAAATTTTCAAAATATTCACGAAATAATATACGAAAATAATTTGACCTCTAGTGGTATTATTAGTGAAAATTAGAAATATCTATGCAAAAATAGCGGCGGTTGCAGAAATTCACACAAATTTTGATACTTTCGTTTTGCAACGAAAACAATATCAGTCATAAATCTCGAAAATAGTGGTCTATGAGGTCTGAACCGGATAAAAAAACTAATCCTGTACCTGACTGCTTTCCTTAGATATAGGTACCTACTGCAATAGTTCATATATTTTACTAGTTATTTATGTACCAAGTGCGTTATATAGATCCTAACTCCCGATGGGCGTTAGGATCTAGTTACACACTTGGTGCATACAAGATTTTATTTTTCACAAAAAAATTATTATATATATATATATATATATATATATATATATATATATATATATATATATATATATATATATATATATATATATATATATTATAATGAAAAATCGATTTTAAAATCGGTTCATTGCTCCTATACTTTCCATTTTCCTCCTCATAGTAGGCATGTCATTTGTTGATATTTTGACGTTTGTGAATATTTTTGTCATCATATTTGGTGAATGTCATTGCTGCTTTCTTTGTGAAGTCTTACAGAAATAATGGAAATGAAAATGCGAATAATTCATTGCCGGAGAAATCCAGAGTCGTATACGACAAGGATTATGAAGTATTTAATCAACGGAAGTTGCTTCATTTCTCCTCGTACAATGAGCGGGCTTTATGATCCATTATTCCCGCTCATTACGCCCTACGGCATAATGAGTGTATTTATAGCAACCGTATCAGAGCTAAAATCAACAAATAATATTATACAAGTGGAAAATAAATGTATTTTATGATTAAATACGACTAATAATTAAGATGCATATAATCTCCTTCTTCCGTTTTTCTCGAATGAACTGTCTCGAATTTCCAACTTTGATCAGTCGCTAATTGAAAGGTTTTGCAATGTATTTTATTATTCCGCTCTCGCCAACTTGTGAAGTTGGAGACAATGACGCTATTAGAATCGTTCTAATATTTTCCACCCCCATCAGTTTGTAACGATCGAAAAAGTTTCGTCTGACGTTGACGACGAACTCTTCGCAAAGTGTAGTTTTAAAATGGAAATTTAATTTTCGATTTTGCAGTTTGAGCACTTCGTATAGCCTCGAGGTCGTTTCGACTGACGAGTTTTGGAATCGAAGGGTAAGGCAATTGTAGAGCATGGATGAATCGTTCAGGATATGTTGTTAAATTGTAACTCATTCACTATTACCGTAAGAAAATCATTCTATAAAATGAAATCGACCTTAGTCTACTATATCTTAGTATATATATATATATATATATATATATATATATATATATATATATATATATATATATATATATATATATATATATATATATATATAAGAGGAGGGTAGTCGCTGACTAGTTTAGAGGATAACTATTTGTAGGGACTGCAGCAATGTAAAAGGAAACTCTTTGAAGTTTTTCCAAGCTTTCGGAATCGTTTATTCCATCATCAGGGAGAATCTGTCGTGAGGATGATTACATAGATGTCGATAATACGATATAAGAAACATTGAAAATGATGCTATTTGTTAAAAAATTAGAAAAGTTGATACATTTTTGAAGTTATAATTAAATTTCTGAACGAAATGACAAATCGGTGTCACTCATTTTTTTTTATTTATTTTCAAATTGAAGTTTGACATTATTTCGTTACGTTAAATTAATTTGATTTTGTGTTATTTTATATCAAGTGAAAGTAAAAAAGAATAAATTTCACTCAAATGGCTTATATCGGTTTTTTTATTGATGTATTTATTGTCTTGATAAATAAAGGCCATTTCTAAAAAAGATCTTTTTGAAAGATGTGATACTCTTGCTAGAACAGTTGTTGAAAGGTAGTTCATCTGGTGGTCACAATCATTGACATGTTTAGCTAAAGCACATCTCTCAGGGTGTAATCTACTATCACTCTTATGAGAAGTGATTCTGTCTTTTAATAGTCTTTTTGTTTGGCCAATATAATTCTTATCACAATCATGACAAGGGATATTATAAACAACATTTGTGAGTGATAATTTGAATAAACTTCAAGAACTTTTCATACAAAATTCCTACCCACCATCTTTAGTCAAGAAAATTTTATTTAGCACATCCTTATCAGAAAATGAAATTATAGGACACAATAACAGTTCTCATAATGAACTTGTTACAGATATGAGTCAAGTTTCAATTTTTTATGCCTCGTTACCTTATATAAAAGAAATAACACCTAAACTGACCAGAATTTTTCAATCTTTTGAAAACATCAAAATTGCAAATAGAACAGTTATTTCAATGAGACAAATATATTCGAAAGTAAAAGACAAAATTCCTATTTTATCACTCACAAATGTTGTTTATAATATCCCTTGTCATGATTGTGATAAGAATTATATTGGCCAAACAAAAAGACTATTAAAAGACAGAATCACTTCTCATAAGAGTGACCAAGCTAGTTAGTCGAGTATGTTAGGTACGCTGGCTAGTATTTGGGAGGTCTCGGGTTCAAACCCCGGGGCCGACTGGTCTGCCATGAGTTTTTCTCAGAGGTTTCCTCATGGTAATGTAAGTCACTGCTTGCAAACTTATAAGGCAAATGCTGGGCCAGTATTAATCCTCTGAACCCTACCCACACTTCCTATGTTCCATAAATATCCCGTCTCACCTATCCTTAATGCACTTGTACATACAAGTGTATCCTCTGATCTGGCTGAAGGAGTTAATCCCAAACTCAAACTGCCCGCCTCCCTGACACATACTTCAGGGAGGAATGAAACACGTGTGTTTCCTTTTTTTCTCATAAGAGTGATAGTAGATTACACCCTGAGAGATGTGCTTTAGCTGAACATGTCAATGATTGTGACCACCAGATGAACTACCTTTCAACAACTGTTCTAGCAAGAGTATCACATCTTTCAAAAAGATCTTTTTTAGAAATGGCCTTTATTTATCAAGACAATAAATCAATCAATAAAAAAACAGATAAAAGCCATTTGAGTGAAATTTATTCTTTTTTACTTTCACTTGATATAAAATAACACAAAATCAAACTAATTTAACGTAACGAAATAATGTCAAACTTCAATTTGAAAATAAATAAAAAAAAATGAGTGACACCGATTTGTCATTTCGTTCAGAAATTTAATTATAACTTCAAAAATGTATCAACTTTTCTAATTTTTATCGACATCTATGTAATCATCCTCACGACAGATTCTCCCTGATGATGGAATAAACGATTCCGAAAGCTTGGAAAAACTTCAAAGAGTTTCCTTTTACATTGCTGCAGTCCCTACAAATAGTTATCCTATATATATATATATATATATATATATATATATATATATATATATATATATATATATATATATATATGTATATATACCTATATATGGGTCATTCTACGATAAGAAGTAATGTGCATGGCAATCAATATAAAATACCTTTTATATTTTATATCTTGTCATTTTATACAATAAATCCCAGCATCTTAATGTAGTTTATCAATTATATCATGATTGAATACCCAATTGAAGCACATTTTTATCAATTACTCATTTGAGCATGAAAAATTCTCTACCCTGGCTTGTTCCCTAGACATTATATACCTTCTTTTTCGTAGTTGTCCAGTTAAATTATATTCAACACAAATTCAAATAAGTATACTCAAGTATTGTGAAGAAAAAATACAATAATTTCTGTTAAGTTTCAATAATTTTTAAACATTACTTTTGTCCCGCTTTTTTTGTGTATCTATGTATATGTTAATTAGTGCGACGCAACACTGGGGTGCAATTGTTTTAGCAGGGTGAACGTGTCTCTGCACTGGTAGGTCGTACTATTTATATAATTTACTTAATTTACTTAGCATTAGTTGTTTGAGTTCAACAATAGTGTGATAGTTAACGTGTGACATAATATCAATCCAAAATTAACGTGCGTTAATAAAGAAAATTCAGTTTTTTAAGAAAATGTCTCTCCCCTGCTATATTTCCCCTGGCGAGAATATTAACAGGGGAAGTACTGAATGACCAGGGGAGATAATTTGGATAAATTATATGTTTGTGTAAACTAATTTAAGGGTAGTTAATGTTCTAATTCAGATATAGTCAAGTACAATGTTTCATAAAAGTTGAATTTAATAATAGTTTTATCACATCAAATCTTTCCTTTGACCAAAAAAGTCCTGATGTCTTTACCCTGCCTCATGTATTTTCCCTGGCTACCTAAAAAATAACTAAAAATGTCTAAATTAACTTGCCCTCACGTAAATGTGCACTTAGAAGAAACTAAATTCGTAATATACGTGTTAAATCAAAAACTCCAACTTTTTTCCTTGGTCGCATCCTCTATGTACTTGAGACCTCTTATCGTAGAATGACCCATATACGATAACAACAACAAAAAATATGCATACTTACAAATCATAATATTTTGAAAAAACAACTCAAATTACAACTCCATAAAATTAAAAACAA
>JARQZK010000011.1:612500-632500 GCA_030704885.1 Cynegetis impunctata | reverse complement strand
AGAGGATACAGGAAGCTGAAATTTAGACTAGAGGTTAAATTATTTTCGGAAATTTCTTTGATCTCATCAATGATATACTAAAAATATTCATGAGTGAGAAAAAATTTACGGAATTAATTCAACCTCGTGTAGTTTGATAGGAAAATTGCACACTAGATTGTTTTTGAAAATTGAATAATTTCAGAATTAATTTTTTGAATTGAATTTTTTTCTTCCACAAGACACTAGCAAAACATAGAATATCAAAAAAATTATTCCATTTTATATCAACTTGGGGTTTCTACAAGTGGAATAAAATTATGATTTAATCCATTTTTCAAAGGTAGGTACATATTATAATAGATAAAGTAAACTAATTTCCGATTTAATTCGCTGTTGGGTACCCAAGAGAAAAAATACATATATTGCTATGGAGATCTGTCGATCTGTCAAAAAACTCAATCTCATTGGTTAAAAATTTCTGGTGTGGAATTTTCTCAGAAATACTACTTGCCTCAGCCCTTTCACCATTTGGTACAATCATTGTTCATATTTGTACTGCAAATGTCAAACACTTAATATTCAAAACTACAAATTCAATGAATAGCGGTTCAATTTCGACCCTTTGCCGACCACTAGTAAAGTTATCAATATTCATCAAGCTAATATATAATGTCGGTTACAGATTCTCATGAATAATCAATGTTTCACGCCTGTGGTTGTGATAACTCCGGGACGTAAGTTTCCCGGAAAGTATCATGTTTTCCCACAAACAATTTCGGATAGGTCACGATTTGGATTCTCAGAATACCCTCCACATCTTTCTTCTCGGAACCGGATGTCTAACCTGACTGATGTCGATGTAAATGGAATAAACAAACCGTTATTGAGTTCTGATCAAATATTAGTTTCCATACTTCCACGAAACGGTTGAATCTACCCTATAGGAAACTTTGTTTTTCACTCTTGAATTATTTCTCTGGTAAGCCGATGTAATTTGCAGAAGGTGTATCGTACACGTTAATTGAATTGAGCAATTACTATTTCCCGTAGGCGTTCATATTAGAAAGCTCACGTTTCGGATATTACGAAACGGATTTATCGCCCTGAAGAAGTTGCTCACTTGTTCCAGATTAAAATTAGGGAAATTTTCTTTGACTTATGTACAGAATTTTTCTCAAAATTGTGAGAAGGTACTTAAGATGATATTTTTGAAAAGTTTCTATAAGTGCCGAGTTGTGAATATCTGAAAGTAAAATATAAACTGAAAAAATTAAGAATTGTTTCATTGTAAGTATCTCTAACACCATTTATGTCGAGCATATGTTCGTTATTCATAAAAGTGGTGTTCAGGTATTTTATTCATAGTACTGCTTCGTAGAGATAAGAGTAGGTATATCAGATTATGAAATATGAATACCTATTATACGTATATCTAATCTAATCTACTGCTTGACAGGATAGCCCATGAGGTCATCCTCAAAATATCTAAGAAAGGTACCTACACCTACAGGTAGTGAGAGGATTAGAAGTTAAAGAGCATAGACTTCTCTAACCAATTAGATCTCACCAGCGAACCTTCCTAGTGTTGTAATGATCAAAAAGGCAAGCATTGAGGAGAACTTCACTACGATGCTAAGTAACCAGGAATAATGGAAAATGGAATCCACCACCCAAACTTTCAAAGAAAATAACATAAAATAGTACACAGATGAAAAAACCACGACAGGAGTATACGGGGCAGGTACCAAGTGAGCACTGTCGTTAGGCTCCTGTTCGAGTGTCCTTAAGGCAGAAATACTCGCAAACGAAAGATGTGTAGTTATGAACCTAGAAATAAACTATCAGAAATGTTGCTTTCAAAGGACTGAGCTCCTTTGTCATCGATTCAAAGTTGATATGATAGTGCCAGAGAGAACTCAATTAAATAGGCAAGAATAACATGGTCTTTTTAGAAAGCGTTCCCTGTCATTTGGGAACCAAAGTAAACGAAGAGGCCAATACACTTACCAGAAGGGGAGCACGAATACCATTTATTGACTTTCTGGGGCATAGGAAAATATACCTATAAGAAAGAGTTTTGGAAGAAGGAGGAAACTGAAAGAAAAAACACTCTGGCGGAATCTTCCAGGAGTGGTTCACTTTGAAAAGTTCGTTCGAAACCTCAAAAATGCAAGGATTTCCTGCAAGATACTGGATCTCCTTAATAACAAATTACACATTATCAATGACGGCCTCACACTGTCGCCTCAGGAAGCATCTGATAAAAATAAGTTCATCAGAAACTGACGTGTGTAGATTATGTGAAGAGAAGGAGAAAACACCCATTCATCTGGTTACAGAATACGTCGCTATTGCAAGCCAACGGAAAGAATGCTTTGTACAAGCATCTTGTAGGAGTGAGAACGTTACCTCTTTGGAGCTTTCCCAGATATTACAGTTCAATAATACTCTGGAACTAGAAGGCGAGCTGCAGATGATGCAGTAGTGAGAAAAGCTCTGAACGGGGGGCACAATAGACTTGGAGGTCGCGGTGCAGTGTATTCCCAAATTTATTAATAATAATAATAGTAATAGAAATTGAAGCGGTTGTTGAGAACAATAGAACTCGCATATACTGGAACTATGCTTTTCCAACAACTCGGCAGATCCACGCAATAACGCCAGATATAGTCCTACTGGACAAAGAGCTCAGAGAATTGTTTGTTGTCGAGTTTTCGTCCCCTGTCGAAAATAATATGGTGATGGAAGAAGAACAGAAAAGGGAAAAATACTGAGATTTTATGTTCGAGCTGAGGACACTATACCCAGGGCATAAAGTTAGGATGGTCGTACTAATCATAGGTTGTCTAGGCGGAATGAGAGCTAACTATGTGACAGAACTGAAAATTATTCCGGCATGCAGATCTCTGGCCGATATATTGACGCGCAGAATGCAGGAAGCAGTGTTGCTCGGGTCACTTCGAGTCATCAGGTCCCATGACTCTTGCTCATCTCTTTTGCTAAGGGACGCTGTGAGGGCAGGATGAAGAACTACTCCAAGGAATGTGTGAGAGGTTTTTTTGGTGAGTAACCAGCAACAAACATCCGGAGTCTCACACACCCTGAGAATGCGTGCGGGAGATACTCTCAGGGTAGTCTATAAAATATTTTTCCTCTCACACGGACGTAAAAAAAATGAATCATGGGTTGTTTAGGCGGAATGAGAGCTAACTATGTGACAGAATTGAAGATTATTCCGGCTTGCAGATATCTGGCCGAGATATAGGAATGCAGAAATTAGTATTGCTCGGGTCACTTCGAGTCATTAGCTCCCATGAACTATACAGGCCGCTTGCAGCTCATCTCTTTTGTTAAGGGACGCTGTAAGGGCAGGATGAAGAACTACTCCAAGGAATGTGTGAGAGGTTTTGTAGTGAGTAACCAGTTACATCCGGAGTCTCACACATCCCTGAGAAAGCGTGCGGGATACTCTCAGGGTAGTCTATAAAAGATTTTTCCTCTCACACGGACGAAAAAAAAATGAATATTGTAAATAAATTATATAAGCGGCGTTCGGAGTACATTTTGATCCATCTTTACTTATACTGTCTGCTCGGAATAACTAACTCGCTTATAAATCTTGCGCCATGGGAGGCTATAGACCAGTCTTATATTTACTACTCTCGAATGTTCTTGAACTTATAAGAATAAATTTTTCAATCGAGAATGCTGCTTAATAAGGCTCAAATTCATCCAGCATTGAAACACTGCTTTCATGCTTGGTGCTCTGCATCTATGCATTCCTTGTACCTACTTGACTCAATTTAAAAAAGAAACAAGACTGATAAATGCCTCGTCATTAACAGTTATCTTCTATTCACTAGAAGATCGAAGGAAGGTCGACTTGTGTCTCTTTCACGGATATTATCTACAGCCATTGCCTCCATTATCACACAATATGGAAGCATAATTCACTCTTCACACAATGCAGATAATGTATAGAAAATCCCAGAAACCAGAATATCAATCTATCATAAAGCGTTTCTGAACCGAACCGCATCTATGAAACGCTTTACCCTCAGAAGTGCTTCCGATTTGCTATGAATTACAGAAGCTTTATAAGCGTACGCTCTTCCCAAATGTTGCTTGTAAAAAAAATGTTCTACATCTTGAGTGTTTCAGTATTAATTAAAGGCAGTATTTATTTATAGTATGAAATAAGAAATGAAATGGCTTGTCACGATTTATAGAGATATTAATATGAACAGTGAGATTTGATGAAGGCGTATTTTTTATTTTAATCATCCAAAACAAAATGGTTATTAAGATTTATAGAGATATTAATATAACAGTGAGATTTAAGGCAGGTGTATTTTTCATTTTAATCATCCGAAATTTTTTCACCAGAATCTGTTAAGCTAGATATTATTTAAAAAAAAAGCTTTTGATAGTATATTTCGAGTTGAAAAATGACCCAATAATTTAATAGCACTCTCAGCCTTCACCATTATTTTAAACGTTCATAATATAAGTACATATATTGAATATGCTTGTTAAGACGTTAAAATCATAGATTTTTAAAGTACCTACACCTACACAAGCGATGGAATAACTATAATTAAATGTCATCAAAACAAATACATCCTCCAAGTAGTACTTAATAATACATAGCAATATTTGAAAACAAAATTAAAATCCACAATAATTTCATAAGTTAATAGAAATAAACTTTTCAAAGGAGACCGCGTTAATTCAAAACCAACAACTTAAACTTAAAACAACAGCCACTGTGTGAGACTCATCTGTATTCACATTTCTTACATGAAGTATCGAGTGCACTACTTCTGGTTCACTCCAGCTTTGAACTTTCCAGAAAATCGAGAAGATTCGCTTTGAAGTATTCAGCGCACTTCTCAAGGAAAATCAAGTGCAAATTCATATTCAGAGGTTTATCTTAGTGTAATTCTGCTTCAGAAAAATTGATCGATCGGTACGAGCTCAAAGTGAGGCTTATTTCTCTGGAAAAACGTTCTTTAATCAAGTCAGGAAGCACGAGCGAAAATTTGCAGAGAAGATAATTATAATAATAATAATAGCTTTATTTCCGTTGAATGAATCGTTACATTAAGGAAAAAGTCAGGAAAAAAATTCACTTATAGTATAGTAACACTTATCAATTAGAAACTGTTTCAACTTAGCCCTAAAAATGGAAATAGATTGGGCATTTACAATACTACAGTCCAATCTATTGAAAACTTCCAACCCCAAATATAATAGAGATCTTCTACCTATTCTGAACTTAAAATTAGGTAATACAAAAGCGTTTCTGTCACGGGTATCATAATGGTGCCGGTCGCCACGCCTCAAGAGCTGCTTCCGCATTTTATAAATCAAAGTAGCCAGTTCCAAAATACAAGTGAAGTTAAAATTATGAGAGATCTAAACAAAGGCCTACATGAAGCAGTATAAGGCGCGCAAACCATGCTCCTGACAATCTTCTTCTAACACAAGAATACATCGCAAGCCGCAGACGATGAGTCGAAGAGCCCCAGAAAACAATACCATAAGAAACTCTTGAGTGCACATGCGCATAATAAACAGACATGAGCTGATCGGAGGTCAATATGTCTCTCAGATTTCGGAGTAGAAAACGAGCAGAATTCAATTGCGAACACATGGTTTGGCAATGCGCTTTGCATGTAAGACATTCTTCTACCTCAATTCCCAAAAACTATGTACAGAGTGGGCCAATTTCGATGGGGTTTGGGGGTTTAGAGCACTTCTAGCATAGATAACGAAAAACGAATAGAAATGTCCTGGGCTAGATTTTCGATACAATTTTAAATATGAAAACCACCTTTTGATACTTCAAGTCGTTTTCGAGTTGTTCGTATTGCATTTTCGAAATATCACCATATCTATTTATTTTCATTACACCTTTTTCAGTTATTTTTAAAGACCAATCTACCACTCAAAACCAAAATGTCAAATTTCATTTAGTTTTTGATCAGTACATGATTCACTTCGCGAACTTTTTTTTACAATAGAGGGTTGAATTTTGTTACGTGGATTGAGTTGATGTTGAGGTACGTTCCTTCATTTGTTTCAACTTTTTTCCTAAAGCACGATGCACTTAACACATTTTTTTTATAAAATAAATTATTTTCTACTTTTTTAATTCGGTTTGCTATTTGAGCGTGATTTTTCAAAATATAATTCAATGTGCTAGAATCCCATCTCGGCGAGATGCGAAAAATACTACCTTAGTGATGGAGCTCTTCCCCGATAATCTATATTTGATTCTGTAGATAAATTTTTGTAATTATTCAAATTGTGGGCTATTTCATTTTTTTAATCATTGACAGCGTAAATACTGTCAAATAAACCTAATCCTAACAGAATAACGAAAATAACAACTGAAAATCTTTAAAATTCAAGAGTAAAAATTTTTTTACACACAAACGAATGAGTAATTCAAATTTATTTCAGTTTCATTATTTAATGGAAATATTGTTAATCCTTCATTTGTGCAATTTATGGCAGGCTTTATCGCGCTAAAATTCATACTGAACTGTGTATAACTGTATAATGCATATAAATGCTCGGGAGAGAAACATAATTTGAAACTTTATGTCCACGTTTTTATTTACGAATTATTTCTGTTGACGTAAATGCTTAGCCATCATCAACTTATGATATATGAGTGTTAAACCCTTTACAAAGCGTTAAATTGAAACGAATGTTCAAATAATGCAACATATTCATGTGAGTTTTATAATGATATAAATTGAATTGATGAGAGTAATTCCTTCAAGGTACGAAATTCCTATAAACGCTCGAATATTGAGGAAAAAATTGATGTACTAGGTTATTTTCTTCGTTTTGGAATCACTCAAAACTTTAGAATAATGATTTATTCCTAATATCATTGAAAAATTCTACATAATTATACAGATTGTGTGTTCCATAATAAAACATTACAATATTTTCTTTTCTGCTTCTTTTGTCTTCTTTTCATCATTCTAGACATCTTTTCTTGTTTCTGCGATCTCGCAGAATCTTATTTCTGCAGCACATTCATTTTTTTAAGGCACATAACCTATTTTATTCTGTGATGCTGGTAATTTGTTTGTTGACCTCTCTTTTCACTGAGTCATTAAAATCTTAAAAAAGAAGCAATATTTCAAAAAAGAGGTTGCAATTTCGCAATAAATTAAGGAGTCATAATAAAATACGATAATGAAGTTGTGAATTTGATATTTAATTTAAAATATAGCTGAAATATCTACGTAATAGTTAACTGTGGAGTTTATTATTTGAAATTTGATAAGTTCAAGAAGACTCACATGCACAACCCAAAGAATTATCGATAATATAATATATACCTAATGTTGATTCTTTTTTTATGCGATTTTAAAGCTCGTGAGTGAAATGTGAAATATGTTGAAATGAAACAGCTCCTAATTTGAGTTTATTTTCATGTTCGAACAGTTAATTTTTTGATTGCATAAAAACTAGGTTTAATTTACCCAATACCAATTGTTCGAGATTTATGTACAATATAATAATATACAGTCACCAATATAGATTAACCTCAACACCCGAATTTAGTTAAACTAGTTCAGTTACTGTATTAATAATTGCTGTATCTATTCTAGAAGAAATAATTTACAAGGAGGAAAGCTTCTTTAAAGATGAAGGATACTTACACCTCCTCTCGTAACAAGTAATACTAAGCACATTTGAACCTGAGAAAGAAAATCGGAATATAGTATATTATAGAATTTGTTCTTTTTTTCCGAAAACAATTTGCTTGAATTATTTTTCAGTGGTTCGTCAAACATTGAAAATTCACAGTACATTTCAATTTGGAAAAATTAAAGAGAGGAAATAGAATACAAGAAAGTTATTTCAAAATTTGAGAAAAATATAAAAATATAAAGAATGAATGCTAATTTTTAGAAAAATCTTAATGCCCACACTGACTTTCTCAAACCTATACATACAATTTCGGAAATGCAACGGTGCATTTCAAGGGTTTCTATATTTCCTAAAAATAAATATTCGTCAGCAATTTAATGATTTAATCTAAAAACTTCAGTTGTTTATTCCTATATTTCAATGAAACAGAGTACTTTCATATAGACTGAGTTAAATAAATGAAAAATTCAGATTTTAGAATTCACGTTCCAATGTAATGCAAAATATTAAAGTAACGAATATATAGAACTGTAATTATTACCAATAAAAATTGCAGAAGAAAGTTAAATCAATCTTGTTTGATTGAGTGAGAAGGCTTATAGATGCCCAACAATTTGACATAATCTGAAAAGAAGGATTTTCAATACTTCAATAATTCACAATTGAAGGAAATAATGCTCAATTTTCAGCTATAGTTTCGTCATATTGAACGCAGTAACTCAGCACGAATGTTCGTCAACAACAATCATACATATAACTTTTCAAAATTTTGTTTTTCTAGGGACCAAAACACAATGTGAATCAAAAATTTTCCGATTTTTAGTTCAAAATAAAACATACAAAAAGAAATAAGAAAACAAAATAGAAGTGTACAGAAAACTACGAGAACAGTGCTTATACAAAGGATATCTGAGGAAAATCTCTCCAATGCCATCGAAACTTTCAGATAACCGACGAATTTTTGAAACGGAGTTCTCTATTGCATGTTATACATAATATACTTGACAAATGAAAGATGAAATAAAAAATTGAGTTTGGGGATTAATTGCACATTTTTCAATTAATAATAACATATTTAAGTTCATGACTTAAAAAGAAAAAAATATTAATTACAATTGTATTATCTCTCCTTCAATAATTTATTTGTTTTTCTTATTTATTTACCCTCGAACTTCATTCTGTCTGCTATTTAATGAATAGTATATAGCAAAGGGAAATTTATTCCAATCGGGTATCCCCCAAACCCCTCTCGCCTTTTTTTTTAATGGAATTTGCAAATATCTTGCGTACTTTTGTAACCACAAACTAATCATTACTTAAATTGAATGTAACGATTAAGTACATAAAATATTTAATTTCATAACTTATAAAGAAAAAATTATTGATAACAATGATATTCTGTCTCCTTCAATTATTTATTTATTTTTCTCATTTATTGATTCTCAAATGTTGTTTACTTCATTCTGTCTGCAATTTCATACATAGTATATAGCAAAATCTTCTCGCCTTTTTTTTTAAAGGAATTTGCAAATATCTTTTGTACTTTTGTAACCACAAAGGAATAATTGATAAAATCGAATGTGAGGATTAAGTACATATTTTTCAATTAATAATAAAATATTTATTTTCATGACTTGAAATGAAAAATTATTAATTGCAATTGTATTATCTCTCCTTTCATTATATATTTATTTTTCTCATTTTTTACTCTCAAACGTCGTTCACTTTATTCTGTCTGCTAATTAATACATAGTATATAGCAAAGGGAAACTGGGTGTCCCCTAAACCCCCTCGCTTTTTTTTTGATGAAATATGCAAATATCTTGCGTATTTATAAAGAAACGAAGGGAATATAGGTCGAAATAATCCAATAATGGTATAGAAAATTAACTAGCAGATATATAAGCTGCAAATGAATATGCTCATAATTCGATTACACTGCTGCTTTCATCATACATTCAAATTGGAACGTTCACGTACACTGTGACAACAAGGAAACGCCATTAACTGACAAAGGAATGGTGAATTTTCCGGGAAGTAGGTACACTCTATTGATGGGCAAAATGAATTGCTGAACTTTTTCAACTACCGAATTCAGACCGAAATGTTTTCGATCTACTATTCAAGAACGCGAAAACTACGAACGAGTTTAAATTGATATGTTATTTTCAGTTATAATATCACAAGAGCATCGAAAGTAATCGATTATTCGCAGCTCGAGTGTTGTTTTGAGAAAATACGTCGAGTGAAGACGTCAGTATAACGAGCCTTTTCGATTATATAACAAATAAGCAACACAGTATTAATTTTTTTTGACAAATGACATTTACATTTTGACATGAGACGAAACATCAAAACGATGATACCACGTCGTCAAGGGTATTCATCTATCAATATGCGGTATCTATGCAAAATTCACGAATTGTATTGGCTTATTCCCACGTGAGTTATATAATCAGTTATAATATCACAAGAGCATCGAAAACAATCGATTATACTTCCGAGTCACGAGACGTATTTTGAGAAACATCACGAGAGCGCAGCTCGAGTGATGTTACGCGGAGTGATGAGGTCAGTATTACGATTATTTCCATTTGCTCGAGTTGGTATTCGTTACGATTATATAACGAATAAAAAATATCAATTTTTTTGACAGACGTCAAAAAATCGTCAATATGAAAAAAATTCTCATTTTGACACGTGGCGAAACACCAAAACGATTCTATCACGTCCACAAGGGTATATTCACTTATCAATACGCAGTAACGATGCAAAATGATACGTGATATCGTTTTGGTGTTTTGCCTCGAGTCAAAATGTGAATGTTTTCATATTGACGATTTTTCGAAGTTTGTCAAAAAAAAAAAATAATCAAGTTTGGTGAAGTTTCGTTCAATTTTTCAATGTCCAACGGTTTGGTTATAGTTCTTGGGGTATTGAATAATCGTTATATAATCGTAACGAATAATACCAACTAGAGCAAACGATAATAATCGTGATACTGACGTCTTCACTCGAATTATTTTCTTAAAACATGTTTCGCAAAATACGTCTCGTGACTCGGAAGTATAATCGATTATTTTCGATGCTCTTGTGATATTGTAACTGATTATTAAACTACTTGAGAATGTTATCAATTCTTGATAGAGTGTAAACAGTATTTCATAAAACTATGAAGAATATGAATTTCGCTTGAAGAATATAAAATGTTCAGGTATATATATATATATATATATATATATATATATATATATATATATATATATATATATATATAGATATAGTCAGAATACAAAAAGTAAAGAACATTACTAGATGAAGATCATATTTCATCTATCAATAATTCAATATCTTACCCACAGATTGAAAGGTAAATTAAAAAATTGAATTATCTATAGACATTTTTTAATAAAGACTAATCTGAATCAATTTTCAAAGTAGATTGTCTTCATTCTCTGTAGCTTCTAACATTTTGTATATATATATATATATATATATATATATATATATATATATATATATATATATATATATATATATATATATATATATATATATGTATATATATATATATATATATATATATATATATATATATATATACTAAGAAATTCAAATTGAAATTTGACAACAATTGAACGAAGATATAACTATAAATTAAACTGTTTCGATGACGAACTTGAGGATGGAATCTGCTGAAACTATAATGCTCAATTCAATACATCAATACTAGAGAAACTACTCACCATATCTAGCTTCCTCTCCTTCTAGTCCCTGTTCTGTAACTATCGATAATTCTCTCTCTAAGTCAACTAGGCAGTCATTCACATTCCACGACAAGAGACCTGAAATTAAACAGAAATTATTAGAATTTATTTTACTGCAAAAACCAAATATCGCTAATGCATACGTCGAAAATAATGGTACCAAAACAGAACCCTGAGTTAAACACCATTATAATATTTGGACATGGAATTCCTTTTCATCCTTCAAAGGAGAATGTTAGAACATTCGACGTCGGCGCCAAGTAATTATTGCTCTTCTTAGAAAATATTAGGTGGTTAAGTTTATTCGAGGTTGTTGCCCACTCGGTCAATTGACAGGTCACTACTGATGAGATCGCTGCAGAGTGAAACAGAGTGTCTAGTGTTTCCATCGTGTGTGGCGCCGATGTCGAATCGTCTAACATTCTCCCATGGAGGATGAATGGGAATTCCATATCGTCAGATCTCATGAAATTAGCCCCGGTGGAGAGTTGGTTTTATTAATCATCAATTTTTGAAATGTATTTCCCAACGTATTTATTATCTCTATTATACTCGCTGCGTCTGCTTATCGCAAGGAAATTTTCATTTTCAATATATATATATATATATATAAATATTATATACGTATAGAATTGATAAAAATTATTGAAAAAAGTTTGAATTCTTAGGATAGAACAACTTCAAATAGATATCATCAGTGCGAAATCATGGAATCAATATCTAATCAAATCTTCAAGGTGACAGAGCAGACTCCACGACTTTTTGATCTTCCTGTTGGACGTAACATATTCTAGAGGGGACACGTGAAATAACTTTCGGATTAGTTTCTCAAGAGTTTCAAATTGCATTAAGGGTAAATAGGTTTATGTAACGGAGGCTCATATGAAATTCTATGGGTTGAGATGTAAATGTAGGCAACTGAATGACCTCGGAAAACTCTGGAATTGCCTGGAAATTTAAATAGTATTCAGCGATATCCACATAGGGGGAATTCTCACACGTAATATTGAAGAAAATGTATGAACTCTTCGAAAGAAAAATTACACGTAAGATATATATCATTATGGATGTTGTGACATATTTTCATTCGATACGTACTGACACAATTTCACAAGAGTCTGTTCAAATATTAAAGTGGAATATACCCAATATTCAAAAATATTTATTTTCGTGAATAAATGAGAAAAATATTAATTTGGTGTGTATATATCCACTTTCATCAAGAAATAACAAAATAATTATTTTCCTGATTCATCTTATGTGATGAACGTTTCGTCCCTATTGAGGCTTTTACAGCGTTGCTAAGCGTGCGCGTCAGATGTATTCATATATGGGTATTGTTGTTATTTTATTCATATTCAGTAGAATTTGTGTACAGCGATGATGAAATCAAGTGTGCACCAGTGTTGGTAAATTTTATTGAGATCATCTATATAAATATATGAGTATAATTAAGCGTATTATTATAGATTACAGATGATTTTGAAGTGGGATGGGAATGAATTATTGAAGGAAACAAATTTTCAACATTTTTAAGTTTTGTTGGTACCAAAAAGTAACAACTACTAACAAGTATATTTACTTTTCTGTTGAAAACTCACATCCATTACTGAAATTTTTTTTGAATTTATTCGATTTAAGAATTATTAATGATCCAGCAAAATCTAGAACAAGATACAATACCACTATCGATGCACTTACGTAAAACTGAATAACAAAACATTTGATTATAATCAAATCATGAAAAATATACAAGCTGACCATGGGCAGTTTAATATATTACATAAAAAAAGGGAAATTCTTCAATAATTTGAAAAATTATCAAAAAACTTTCCAAGTGAGCTGGTTATATGTATTCTGCGACGAGAATTCTACATTCACATTCCAACGGTGAATTATACCTAGAGGAAAGTCGCCTAATTTCGGATGGTTTCCCAATTTCGGATAGTGAAGTATTACAAAAGCCACATGTATTTAAAAATCGAAAGCATGTTCAGAAGAAATTTGTAATGGTGGTCAACTAGTCTAGATGCAAATTTTATAGTTTTATTTTATATTCACGAGATGGCAGCACCATATGTTTAAATTATCTGAAACGAGTTTTTATCGCCGCTTTAGTGTAATCTGTATTTAGTGAATAAAAAAAGCTTTTATATTCTTCAAAACGTATGCGAGGTAAGTTAAGACATCAATAAAAGTGTGCAGTATATCATAATTGAAAAATTTAAATTAATAAAAAACATATAGGGTCCTAACCTAAAAAACGTAAAGATGCCTAATTTCGGACAGTCGAGGATTCCTAATTTCGGGTATCCGAAATTAGGACATCAAATATCCGAAATATGGAACAAACATTAATTTTTGTTGAGAAGCGATTATTATTTTATTCTTTATAAATTCTGTAAATTGATGTGCCTAACCTATTTAAAATGTGCAACCACCGAAATTTCAGTAAATGAACTCCGTAAATCTGGCATATGTCCATATAACAGAAACAAGTTCTCAGAATGTGACTTCGTAATGGAAAGGCAAATAGAAAGGACACCACCACCAGAGAGAGCCAGTGCCATACAGCGCCATAATGAAAACGCACAAGTTATTGTTCCTTTTACAACACAAAGACAAATAACAAATGAAAGAACGCCGACCCCTTTAGAAGAAATAAACTTGAATTTACAAAATTCAGAAACTTCAGAAACTAATATTTTAAGAGTAGAAGATTTTAATCCATTGTAGGAAACTTAGACAGGATTCGAATTATGTGCACCCTATAAAGATGAGCTTGAGGAAAGCCTAAGAGAACAGGAAAAAAAAGCATTAACAGGAAAGAGACCAAAACCAACCTTAAATATTAAATTGAAAAATACCACCCAGAAAATTCAGAAAGAAATTCAAAAAGAATTAAAAAATAAACCTAAGCCACAATCAAAAAAACAATATTCCGAATCCTCTTCAGATTCGGAAGATGAGCCAGTACTTGATGATGATTCGGATTTAAATGCTGATGATGCAGATACAGAATGCATATTTTGTGGTCATTTATACTCACCTGATACCCAGGGCGAAAAATGGATACGTTGTATGAAATGCTATAAATGGACTCATGAAGATTGTGCTAATTCCGAACAAAAGAAAACTTATGTTTGTGACTTTTGTTTAGATATTTGAAAAAATACATAGAATACATAATGGCTCCTAATTTCGGACATACTGTCCGAAATTAGGAGCCAAACTTTTTTTAGTAAAAAATTGAGTCAAAATCTTAAGTTTTTATTTTTGTGAAAATTAAAAGTAATTAAAAGCCCAGATGTTAGCAAATGTTTGGTAACAACCCTAAGTATCAACCCATACACACAAAATTTTTTAAAAGAATATATTATCAAATATAGGCATTTTTTTCAAAATGGTATCCGAAATTAGGCGACTTTCCTCTACATATAACCAGCGCCCTTGGAAAGTTGTTTGATATATTTTTTTAATTGTTGATGAAATTTCCTTGTTCACTTTATGTTATATATTAAATTCACCTTGGTCAACTTGCACATTTTTCATGATTTCATTTTGAATATTGCGAAAATCGCTACAAGTATTTACGAAGCTCACTCTCGTGAGTATGTCCAGAGTTTTTAGAGACGCTAAGTTAACGTGCTTTGGAACCACATACGCCACAGTTGCAGAGTAGACATTTCATGGTTGGAAGTCTGTATTATCGCGACGGGATTCTGCATTTTTGATCTAAGCGGTGAATTGTTAGTTTCCAATATATTTGATGGAGCACGCTCTGGGTTGTTATCCAGATAGTAGTCTGACCACGATTTGTATTGGGAAACAATTAGAAGTCTGTTAATTCACTCCGAGTCAAATAAGCTGCACTGATGATATCTAATAAGATCGAAACAGCTGTATGAAGATTTTGAGTCGGGGTGAGTTGACGATTTCTAAATTCACCGTTGGATTGTATTTGATAATTTTTTAAACTATTGAAGAATTTTCGTTGTCCACTTTATGTAATTTGGTTATAATTATCACAAACCAATCATTATTTAGATTTAATGTACTTATTAAGCTCATAATTAGTTCATATTCCTATAATAATTGATAATAAAATGTTTATTCAAAAAACAATATTAATTACAATTTATATTGCATATTTTGTAAATGCTTGCATATATTAAAACAATGGTTAAAAATAACAATTTACACATTTATTATAAGAAATAACGCATGACGCAGGTTTCGGTGGAACTTCACCTTCTTCAGATGCTAATGGCAAACTAACTATGATTCTCTGTTATATCGAAAACAAGAAATGACAAATTATGTAGAAGGGGTAAATACAAAGATGGTTACAAATGATTATTAGAAAAGGAAAAACCTATTCTGAACTGCTAGTCAGGTAGTTCGGAAATTTTGAAAAGATTAAGAAGGGGGCTTGAAGTATTATCGATTTGGCTATTCAATAGGAGACCGGAATGCTTGTATTTATTTATCTGTAATGATTCTAAAAAATTAAGTTTAATTCCCTTACTTTCAGTATTTAATATTTTAAAATCGAAATTGAATGTGTGATTTTCTTGGATTAAATGGTTTGCATAATGTGAATCCGACTTCTGATTAACAAAGCTACGTTTGTGCTCTGAAATTCTAGTTTGAAAACTTCTGAAAGTTCTACCAATGTAAAACTTATCACAATCGCCACAATTAATTTTATAAACTCCTGATTTATTATCTTTATGAACTTTGGATTTACTATTTTTTATATGATTTCCTAAATTATTACCGGTACGATAAGCAATGTTAATGTTGTGCTTAGATAAGAGAGATTTAAGTTTTTTACTTGAATTTCCGATGAAAGTGAGGCTGTTGTATTTGATATTATTTTCAGTGAGGGGGTACACCTGGTTAATCGCATTTTTGAAAAAAATTTTATCTATCATATTGTCTATAATATTGTAGACAATATGATAGATAAAAAGTTCTTCAAAAATGCGATCAACCAGGTGTACCCCCTCACTAAAAATAAAATCAAATACAACAGCCTCACTTTCTTCGGAAATTCAAGTAAAAAACTTAAATCTCTCTTATCTAAGCACAACATTAACATTGCTTATCGTACCGGTAATAATTTAGGAAATCATATAAAAAATAATAAATCCAAAGTTCATAAAGATAATAAATCAGGAGTTTATAAATTTAATTGTGGTGATTGTGATAGTGATAAGTTTTACATTGGTAGAACTTTCAGAAGTTTTCAGACTAGAATTTCAGAACACAAACGTAGCTTTGTTAATCAGAAGTCGGATTCACATTATGCAAACCATTTAATCCAAGAAAATCACACATTCAATTTCGATTTTAAAATATTAAATACTGAAAGTGAGGGAATTAAACTTAATTTTTTAGAACCATTACAGATAAATAAATACAAGCATTCCGGTCTCCTATTGAATAGCCAAATCGATCATACTTCAAGCCCCCTTCTTAATCTTTTCAAAATTACCGAGCTACCTGACTAGCAGTTCAGAATTCGTTTTTCCTTTTCTAATAATTATTTGTCACCATCTTTGTATTTATCCCTTCTACATAATTTGTCATTTCTTGTTTTCGATATAACAGGGAATCATAGTTAGTTTGCCATTAGCATCTGAAGAAGGAGAAGTTCCACCGAAACGTGCGTCATGCGTTATTTCTTATAATAAATGTGTAAATTGTTATTTTTAACCATTGTTTTAATATGTTTATTAATTTACACCAAGTATCGGCCCAATCAATCCAAAAAATGCTTGCATATTTTAGACTTAAATGGCTCTTGAATAATTCCATAATAATAAGGATTCCCAGGATAGCTATTCATTTGAAGCTATGATTAATTTAGTTTTTCATTTAATTAGATTTGTCTGCTTTATAGTTTCACCAACTAGAAAATTCGAGATTGAAAATTATTCCATTCACAATGTAGTTCCTCCCCAGTTGCATCAATTTTTCGAATAGCGCCGTTTCCTACAAGCAGAAAATATGAGGAAAATGGAATATTACGAAATGCTGATGTAATGAGGTATATTCATTATTCAGATGGAGCTGTATACTCCTAGACGCCATGCCAATTAATTTCAGTAATTGATTCCACCGCTCACGAAGCCTCGAAACTTCGCTTGCGAGTTTTTCCAACATTAGCTAAAAAAGCTAAAAAATTAGCATCTGAAGAAGGTGACGTTCCACCGAAACGTGCGTCATGCGTTATTTTTTATAATAAATGTGTAAATTGTTATTTTTAACCATTGTTTCAATTTATTTTACTGCAAAAACCAAATATCACGTATGCACACGTTGAAAATAATGGAACCAAAACAGAACCCTGAGTCAAACACCATTATAATATTTGGACATGAAATAACTCTTTTTTTAGAGAGAACATTTAAATCGTGACTAAAAAGGACCCTACACACGGACGTTGATGTCTTAACACATCAACGTGCAACCAATAAAGTTAATGTGGATGTAAAAATACCCACGTTTTTGAATGCACACTCCGGACGAACGCCGCGTTGATGTTTTCTGAATCGCTTGAATTTTTGAATGCGCATTCAAATGAACACGTGCATCTCTCAACGACTGGAGGCGATTCACCGATGTTTGTGCATTCTTAAAGCCGTGGTTGCGGTTAATCTTTATTTTTATTTCTATTTTTCTTTTCAAGAGCATAAGTACACGCCACTGTCACAAGAGCTAAACATTCTTCTTCGAACAAAACTATGGTTTTGTTCGAACGTGTGTACGCAATCTGCTTGAACGTTTTCGATGCACGTTGATGTATTAACACATCAACGTCCGTGTGTAGCCCGCTAAAATCATAGTTTTTTTCGAAGAAGAATATTCAGCTCTTGTGACAGTGGCGTGTACTTAATTATGCTCTTGAAAAGAAAAATAGAAATAAAAATAAAGATCAACCGCAACCACTGCTTTAAGAATGCACAAACATCGGTGAATCGCTACCACTCGTTGAGAGATGCACGTGTTCATTTGAATGCGCATTCAAAAATTCAAGCGATTCAGAAAACATCAACGCGGCGTTCATCCGGTGTGTGCATTCAAAAACATGGGTATTTTTACATCCACATTAACGTTATTGGTTGCACGTTCTTGGATGCACGTTGATGTGTTAAGACATCAACGTCCGTTTTTTGGGAGTATATCGAAATCGTGACTATTTAACTGAACTCATTTCTGATTGGTTCAAAGTAAACCAGATGATGGATTCATCAGATAAGACAGGTCAACAAAAAAAAATTCACGAATGTTTCCTCTACTTCATGAGTTGGATTTAACACTGGAAGAACCAATAAACGAAGAACAAGGAAAAATAGGGTTATCCAGAAAATTCTTGCCGTCTTTGAAGGACATTGGAACGCAGAATATATAAAGCTATTTCTGGATTGTTCAATTGCAATAATACAGAATACCTTCCCAATCCCACCAGAAAGAGAGCATGATCTTCTACGAATGAAAACTGGCTTTGGGTATGGCTAAAGGTGGTTTATTCCACTTTCTACAAGCTCTTTTTCGCTCAACATTATAATAAATGATCTTTTTTTGATCCCTTATCATTACTTGATACAATAAATGGCGTTTATAAAACTGACAATAATTAAGTTATCATTACCAAATTTTTATCCAAATATGCCTAGAAGGCTACTATTTTATAATATTTACGCACCTCATTTGTTTTCAATTGTTTTGATATATTCCGAACACTCTTTACGTCACCTAACAAAAGTCTTCAGGAACTTTCTGGATAACCCAAAATTTTACCTGACTTAGTTCTAGTTTTTGTGATATACATTACATGGGAGAGTCAAGAAAATTTTTCGTTATATATGACAACAACATTGTTCTTCAGTGAAAATTACATTGTTATATACAGGGCTATTCAAATTCAAGTCTATGCATGGGGATTTCGATAACGGTAAGAGATAGAGGAATGGTTAAATACGGAAAAAGTAGCATATTTCAGAGGTCAATTATATGGATTTAAAAAATCTGATCTAGCTTGTTTAGTTCTAGAGCTATACAGGAAATATCGAAAATTTCGAAATTCTTCTTTTGCCTATATCTTTTTATTCTAGGAATTCTTTTTAAACAAGTTGTCACTTTGCCATTGCAACTTTTTGTGTGCTATCCGAATATCTGAATAAAAATTATATGTATATAATGTATATCTTACCCTCAACTTTTCATTTTCAAATACGGACCTGTATTTTTTATTGCATTTTTTCAAATGCCAAGAGTCAATATTTCCAAAACACATAAAGTGTTTCGGAAATATTGAACTATTAGGTATCAGTAAAATGTCAACATTTCTTTAAATTTCAGCTGTAATTTAAAAAAATATCATAGAATAAGGTATAGAATGCCTCGTATTAGTTCAATATTTCCAAAACACTTCATGATTTTGATAAAAATAAAACGCCAATATGATACATGACTCTTGGCGTTTGAAAAAATACAATCAAAAATACAGGTCCGTATTTAAAAATGAAAAGTTGAGGGTGGCCCAATGTGTACGATACCCTG
>JARQZK010000011.1:575000-607500 GCA_030704885.1 Cynegetis impunctata | reverse complement strand
TTTGGTACCTGTTATTTTGCCAAGAAATTATTTTTTCCATTTCTTTGGAGCTTTCTTTCTTTTACGTTAGTTACTAACTAACTAAATCAAATTAAGTCAACTAACTGGTAAACTTGAAAAATGAACGCAAGAATAATATACTCTTGATCTAATTTATATTTTAAAAAAGCATCATATCTCCAAAACCATTTCACAGTCAAGAATATATATTGATAAAATTTCAAAAAAAAATTCCCACCTATCAGATAATAATCTAATTTGAAAAAATAACAAACTTTATCAAGAAAAACATAAGACAAACACGTTTTTTCTATAGAATACTATAGGTAAAAATAAATTAAAAAATATGCCGTTTATCAATTTAAGTAGTAGCCTAGGTAATATGCCTAGTAATGCAACAAATCTTATATTCTATATCTTAAAATAAACAGCTGTAAGTATAACCTGTAAACATATTAAAAATCAATCTATCCGTAACAGCATCAATATTTATTTCAATATATTTGTGTATATTTAATAATAAAACTAATCTTTTCTGGCCCATCCATCATTAACCAAGATTTAATCCTCTTGGGTGTGGAAAATAATCATTCAGCACTTGCAACACTTACCGGCATATCAGAAATTATCTCTGATGCAGTCTATATATGTTTCGTTACAGCAGATCTCTAATGTATTTAATTCCGTTTATGGTGAAACATTTGTTTTATTTTTTGTGTCTTTCCATTTATTCATCCAAAGATTTATTTCCGATCGCAACAAATCTGACAAAAATTCTGCGGAATTATTTTTAAATAGCAGCCCCCTATTTTTGAATTAGAGAGTAGCGAATTCAATCATTATTTTATATTTCTAAATATATTTTTGGGCGTTCAAATATTATTTTATTAATGAATATTTTGTTTCTACTTTCTACGTAATTAACTATTAAGAAGTTTTTTATACTCCAAGAGGGTACTTTCCCCCTGTATCTTATATTATCAACGCTGGTGAGTTCAATGAATACGCGCTAATTGTTTATCTGTATCAAGCCATATACAAAATTCTCTTCGTCACCTACATACCCGTTAAAAAATATATCAACACAATAATTCATTTAAATACGTCATTCCTTTGTTATCTAATATTTGGCGCAAAAATCTCTCTACAAATTTGACAGCTAGATGAATTCTGTCATGCGCGCATGTCAATGTCAATTATTCGAGGCGAAACTGACAGCGGCATCGTGGATAACCTAATATTTCGTTCGTCCATAATCTGGGCCTGTCGTTTTACGTGTTTAATGCAATATAGAAAGATGTAATTATCCTGTATTACTTTTGTTTGAAATCTGAATACGAGACTTGAAGATAATTCTGAATTTGTGAATAGATATTCATGATCATGATCAATCTATCTATTGCTGTTCAACTGGGGGACATAAGCTTTTTTTTCAATGTAGAACTTCACATGGAAGTGTTCCGAATCCGACATAATGTAATCTGTAGGAAAAATTTTATATATTTTAATACAACAAGTCATTTCTTAATACTCGGGTACTTACCAAAAACGCACAGTACTATAATGCGTAGATAAGTGACTTTAAATGTTTCTGACAATTATTTTGTTGAATTGTCAAATTTGTGTTGCCTTGACATCTACAAAACCAGTAAGCAAAGCAATCTAGTTTTACGTTTCTTCACATCTAATCCTTTTTTGAAATATCTCAATTCTATCGTTTAACACCGTTTGCGGAAAAAATTGCATGTTTTATTCGGAGAAAAGCACTTTTTGTGGCTCGACTAAAATTGTCGGCCCCACTGCGTTTAGCCGACAAACGTTTAGTCTCGCCACAAAAAGTATCACTTTTACTCCTAATAAAACAAGATACTATTTTCTAATTACGAAGTTGGAGAACATACGAGTTGTGATTGCAAAACTGGTCTAGAATCTCCATTCAGCAGGGTACATAAGCGAGTCAGTTGAATTTTGTTATGCATATCTACTAATTTGCACTCTCCATAATTGCAAGAGTAAACGAGAAAAATAATATAATATATACTATAAAATTCTGATGTACGTATGGGGCTGAAAATTCAATGAAAATTATTCAGGTTTTATGTATGCCTTTGAAGGTAAAATCATGTACTTAGTTAAAATTGATATAACAGCCCATTTAGACATGTACCGGTTGAGTGGAAATACCTACCTTCATGTTTCATTCAAAATACGAACATATTTTAATTAAGGCTAAGAACGAGTTCTCCAATTATCCGGTCTTAAATTGAACACAGAGAAATAATAAGATCTTGCACACATTTTTTTGAAATTTCAAGCTAGCTCCAAATTTGCCCAAAATAGTCTGGGTTCCCGGTCACTCGGGAATCAAAGGAAAAAGGATCGGTATTCTTGCCAGAAAGGGAGCAAGAACGTCATTTACTGGCCCAGAACCTTTCTGTAGTATAGAAAAATCCACCTATAAGAAAAAGTTTCGGGAGAAGGAGGAAACCGGAAGAGAAACACTCTGGCGGAATCTTCAAAACGATTCTCCGGGACATTGAAACTGCAAAATCTAAAGGATATCTGATATAAGTTACAACTCACACCTCTTCACTGGTTTCCTGAAGGACACTGTCGCCTCTGGAACCATCTGATAAGAATAGGTTTAGCAGAAACTGATGAATGTGGAATCTCTGGGGATGAGGAGGAAACTTCTGATCACCTGGTTAGAGAATGCCTCACCATTGCACGCCATCGGAAACAATGCTTTGGACAAGAAACTTGTACGAGTGAGGGCGTAACCTCGTTGAAGCCTTCCAGACGTTGGAATTCATTATTACCTACTCCGGAACTAGAAGGCGAGCTGTTGGCGGCGCAGTGGTGAGAACAGCTCTGATGGGGCACAATAGACCTTAAAGTCGCAGTACAGCCCTTATTGAAATAAATAAATAATAGCTGAAAATTACTCATGTACACAAATTGTTTTAGAATATCGTGTGGTTGATATTTGTTGAAATTTTATATCGCATATCGCAGTGCCGGATTAAGCCAGCGTGGGGCCTGTAGCAAATTCGGCCAAGAGGCTCTTGGTTTGCTTTAGGTTCTGAAGTTTATGGTATCAAACTCAGATTAGAGAATAAAACCGAAAATGTGCGTGCGTGACAACCCGGAGCGGCTATATAGGAACACGTATATCTGTGTGCGTGTAAATATACCAGTTTTCGAAATAAACTTCCTATATTTTTTCATTACTTTTACAAATCAAATTAGTTGGCTTTTTTTAAACTTTGGTAATAAAATAGTTTAAACATATATTATTTTCAATATTCTTTAGGTACGATCAAAGTCACATGCGAACAATCAAATTCAAATTTATATTCATGTAAGCAAATGACATCCATGATACTTGTGAAAAAGCTATTTGAGCCAATGTGCCTACGGTCACAAGTGTTGGTGTTACAATAATATGGTGGAATGTAAACTGATGCAACTAAAATACAATGTAAGACTACCAATGTGAATCAAACTTACAACCTTATTCTGTACTTGTTTTCAATATTGCCGTTTAGTTTTCGAGAACTAGTTCCTAAAACAGTACCTACTCAACGCATATTCAAAGACCCGAACAACTCGAAAGACTCGAACTCAAAACAATTTTTCTCAAGAATGGCTCACATCTGAAGAGCTTTCTACATTTTTTTCGTTGTGCCAAATATAAATGTACATCAAATTCTAATAGTTTGATAGTCAATAGAATCCTATTTCATTTGTTCGGGTTTTACGACTAGCTCGATCGATGACAATATCAGGGAATTTCCCTATTAGTTTTGCAGTGCTACCAACTTGCGTGTAATGCAGTGCAAGTAGTACAAACACATAACTTGTGCGGCCAGCGCTCAATTTTCAGAAATGTGGTACATCTTTGAGTTATTGTAGATTTTGACACCAACGTTTCTCGTGCTAGGTATTATACAACCTATACCTACGATTTAACGTGACGAAATCGAGTTTTAGATTTTCAGGTGGGAGTACTTAAGCGCTTCGCGTTTTAGGCATTCAATATATTTTACGCTTATCTAAATTTGTTTTATTTCACTGTCAGACAGGCGTTGGAGCGCAAGGCCCCCCAATTCGCAGGGTCCTTAGCATTTGCTACTCTTGCTACGTGGCTAATCCGGCACTGGCATATCGTAATAATATTTATTTGTATTATATGATAATGAGATCCTTGAAAACGCTATTGATTTCGTAATATAATCAGATGGAAATCTAAAAGCCGTTATCTACTAGTCTAGGAATTTTCATAGCATTTGAATTCAGGGTTAATATGACTGAAATTTAATATACCTATAATCGAAAAAAACTTTATTCTAGGTCTAAGAATAATCTATAGAATATTGGAACGAAGTCACTTATCACGAATTCCTTGGCGAATGAAGAATAGGCCTAAAACTGTGTTGGGCGTCGCCGTTTGAGCGCAAAGAAACTTGGGCGCAGGTACGTTTGGGCGCGGGTACATTTGGGCGCCAGCAGCGAATATTTATTTTCAAAAGCATATTTTTAATAAAACAATACATTATATAACTGTTCAAAATATTTTAAAATTTGAAAATATTAATTTGTGAAACAATTCTGAGAATTCTAAAATTCTACGTTAATCTGAAGGCTGAATTTGGATTATTAGAACCAACAAATAATCTTTTGAAGAAATGATGTCTTTAGTTTTCTTTTTGATGATATTTTAATATTTTCACTGGAATTTGAATCCACTGACAGGATTAAGAGAAGATTAACAGGTAAAAGAGGTATAATTTAGGTAAATAATCTTTTGAAGGAGTGTCTACCTTAATCTAAAGACTGAATTTGGATTATAAGAAACAACAAATAATCTTCTGAAGCATTAAGAGAATGAATTAACAGATAAATGAGGTATATTTTAGGTAAATAATCTTTTGAAGTAATTAAATGTCTTTAATGACCATTTTAAGTACCGCCTATTTTTGTAAATAGAAATAGTGATGATTGAATCAGTTTTAATCAGTTTATTTTATGATCAGTTTTTAAAATGGAGTTAGTTTCGAAACGTGGTAAACCTTTTTATAGTGGAAATGGCTACTGCTATGTCTTTGACGAGTTAAATTTTGTGAATTAATAATAAGTTTTTTAATTTCTGTATTGGGCCTGTACTGTGAAATTTAAGTAAGTAACAACTGGGTTAAAGGGTTTTTATTGTTCTTAAGAGGTTACAAGCAATTTAGTATCAAAATTTTGGGAATTTCATTCTCTTCTAACAAGTCTGGCGCCCAAATGTCTCGCGCCCAACTGTCCAGGCGCCCAAAAGTCCCGCGTCCACGCCCGATCGGTCGCGCCCAAATGTCCTAGACCCGCTGCATTCGTATTTGCGTATTGTGTTGTATTTTATTAATAGATAATTAATTTTTCGAACAAAAAGTAGCGATATTAACATCAACTTTTCTGATAAAAACTCAAAGTCATTCTTACAATTTTTAATAACTTTATAAAGAAATAAAAAACTAACTTTTCACAGGTTGAAATAAAAATAAAAATTCATTGAGTAAACGCGTTTCGTCATAACATTGACTTCATCTCGTACTAAACTATGGTATTACAAAACAATCTACTTATATGAAAATTGAATATAACAGTTGTACTTCCTATATAAAATTTTTCACAATAGTTACAGTCGAGTCTATAAACACCAGTACGTTCATCTCTATGAATTTTTGATTTTTTGTTTTTAATTTTCCAATGCTATTGTTGGTTTTAAATGAAATTTCGAAATTTTGTTTATGAAAAAACAATTTCAGGTTTTCGGAAGGTTTGCCCAAGTATGTTAAACTCTTAAATACTCTACTTTTCTCGTGTATAAGTGGGTAAACTTCTGAAATTGGCATTTTGTATAATATGATTGACAGCCTCATTCAGAGGAAAAAACACAAAATGGCAATTTCAGAAGTTTACCCACTTATATCCGAGAAAAGTAGAGTATTTAACAGTTTAACATACTTTTCAAAAAATATCAAAATTTCATTTGAAACCAACAATAGCAATGAAAAATTGATTAAAAACAACAAATCAAAAATTGATAGAGATGAACGTACTGGTGTTTATAGACTCGACTGTAACTATTGTGAAAAATTCTATATAGGACGTACAATTAGAAATTTCAAAACTCGAATACACGAACACCAACTTAGCTATATTAAGCAGAAAACTGACTCTAATTATGCGTGCCATCTTATTCAAGAAAATCATACCTTTAATCACAATTATAATATATTACAATTAGAAAATAGTCTCCATAAAACCAACTGTTGGGAATCCCTATACATCAATAAATATAAAAATTCCGGAAACCTAGTTAACGACCAGATTGAAGTAAACCCTTCTCCTCTCCTTAATCTGTTCAATGTACCTACTAATAATTCTGAATGAATTGCTTATTGTTATTTAGTTTCTCTAGGAACCCCTCTGTTATATTCAATTTTCATATAAATAGATTGTTTTGCAATACCATAGTTTAGTTTCCTGTCATTAGGACCGAGATTTCGAGTCAACTCACATGTAGTATTTTTAAGTTCAGACTGTAAAGTCGGTCACGACTTAGGACACTACTTGTCACAAATATTAATATTTTTCATCAAAGTAAATTCAATTTAGAACATAAGGTTGTATTATGTAATTATGGTACTTAAAATAAACGATTATGACAAAAAAAAAACCATAGTTTAGTACGAGATAAAGTCAATGCTATGACGAAACGCGTTTACTCAATAGATTTTTATTTCAACCTGTGAAAAGTTAGTTTTTCATTTCTTCATAAAGTTATGAATCTGAACTTTTACCAAGTAAATGCCAATTCAATTGAATATTACAATTTTTTTTTGAAACTCAGTTAAAAATCAAAAATGATAAAACCATACCACTATTGACGCATTTTTTGGGAGATAGTTACATAAAACTGAATTATAAGCTCACTCAGCTTTTCTGGGCCGTTTTTTCAAATAAATTGGAATCCTAGTAGGAATTACTTATCGGCCCTACCCAAAATTGCTTTTGGGACTTCTGTGCTCTTAAAACTCTGAGGACGGAGAACCGGTAATGGCTTCCATATTAATGGAATATCAATAACATGTTTTTCGCATTATCGGAATGAAATGTTAGTATTGTAACCGAATCGCTGGAATTTACTTTATTCACACGCAAAACTTCAAAATTAATCAAACCTTAATCATGAAAAATTCGTGAAATTTACATTATTAACTATCAAGAAAATTGCATCGAGAAGTTTTCAATACAGTTTGAAAATCATAAAGAAAACATACTTCCTATTTTCAAAAGCCAAAGGTTTACTTTCAGAACAACGTTTCACACGAATTGAGGTTCATCATTTGAAAAAAATTGGTATAAAAATCATTGAGTGACTTTTTCGTGCCCGCCATTGAAATGTTTTGAATTCATAATGAAATATTCACACTAATTATTTGTTGTTTTCATACAAAGCATTAAAATAAGATGGTGAATTTGAAAAAAATGGGAACATATATTTTTCGTTTCTTCAAACAAAAACATGATGCATTTTTATTGTGTCCGATTTCGAAACTTTCCCTATAGTGTAATTGTTGCTTCTAACAAAACAACGTTAAATGTTAAATAAAAAAAAAACATTTGTTCGTCAAAATATAACTGTAAAACTGCAAGAATCAACTAAATTTTTGGGAGTACACATAGACAAATTTTTGAAATGGTCATGCCATATAGAATACCTGGCAATGAAATTGAGTAAACTAGGGTACGGAATAAGATCTCTCTGTAATTATTTGAGTCAATCTTGTATAAAAACAATTTATTTTGCAAAATTTGAATCACTTTTAAAATATGGAATTATATTCTGGGGAATAAGTGTAAGAGTAGGTGAGATATTTGTTATACAGAAAAGAATTGTAAGAATTATGTTTGGGTTGAAATTTTTGGAATCATATAGAGGAATATTTAGGAGAAATAATATTTTAACAGTCTATGGTATTTATTTGTGTGATTGCTTGACATTTTTCTTTAAAAACAAGAATATAATGTTGAAGCACACAACATTACATAATTACCCAACAAAAACTTTTGACATACACTATCCAAAACACAAACTAAGTTTCAGTGAAAAACATCCGTCTTATAATTGTATTAGAATTTATAATAAATTAGCAAATAGTTATAAAATGATAAATAATTTTAGTTTATTCCAAAGAAAAATTAAAAAGATGCTGATAGATTTGGAACCATACTCATTGTCTGAGTACTTCAACAGTAAGTTTGATGTTATGTTATAGAGATATTGATTAAATTGGGAAAGAAAATTGTGAAGTCCCAAATATTTGTGACACTATTTCATTCTATGTAGCATGTTGCATATTCTGAAATAATAGTATATTATTCAACGAGCACAAAATGATTGCTATTTTTCACGAGGGTGAAGTTTGCGACACGAGCTGCAAGCGAGTGTCGCTATTCACCCGAGTGAAAAATTGTAATTTTGTGCGAGTAGAATACTATACTTTGTCCACGACTTCCTCGAAAAAATTAGTAATAATCTGCATTTTCAACAATAAAAATAGTTATCAAAAGCGTTGACATAACATTTTCTGTGTTCACTGAAAACTGCATACTCACGTAAACGTCAACTATTTCACTTGACATCGATTCCATTCCTTTCTTTCACTCTGATAAAAATGAAATAGATAATTTATAAGAGTAAATATTCAATAAGTTGGGCATTATATTAAATATTAGTTTAATAATTTGCCTAAAAGTTATCTTAGTTACATAAAACCTTAAAATCTAATAACAATACTATCCTAACAATGTGAATGATAGTCTCAAGTTTGGACATACGTTTTGAGTGTGACGTCATGCAGTGTATAATAAACCATTATACACACTAGTGAATAATAGGTATAATTATACTTCAGGAAGCACACGTATAATGAATGATTTATAGTACAGTCGTGGACAAAGATATTTATTATTACTATTATTATCATTATTATTATTATTATAATCAGTGCCGGATTAACCCTGTCCGGGTCCCTAGGCAACAACCCTATCCGGACCCCAGGTCTTTTCAAGTTGATAAAGCGATGTAAGTAACTTCCAGATGATCGACTCCAGGTATCGTGTTATACCTCAAAGTCTTATGTGACATTGCAACAACATGGTTACTTTGACTTGATGCTGCAGCATCACCTTACCTGACTCGTTAGCTTTATTGAAATGGTCTTAATGAATAGGTTATAGATACCTCAGTGATGAATGATGATCCAGGTTGCATGACGGGTTAGAAAAGAGAAATGAAAATAACCGAGGTTATTTTAAATTTATTCTTGTTAAACGCAATAAAATACAATAAACGAAAGAAAACAGTTTTGTGAAATACAAATTGGAAAAGTCAACTTCCAAGATATTTATTGGTTTTGTACAGTACAGTAAGTTTAAATATTAACTTTTCTAACTTTTTTAGAAACAAAATCGTTCAAAACATCTTGAAAGTTGACCCTTTCTAATACATCATTTTCAATTGCCATTATTGACAATGAATTCAAATAATTCTGGGACGAAGACAGTTTATTAGTTCTAATACTCTATACTAGATGGTTCTGTATGTATGAAGTATTTCATCAATTGACAACATGCGTCGAAAGAAAGCAATAATATTGTTGAGATATTTCATACAAATTTTTGAATAAAATTTTCATTCCTTGAATTTTTTTTTTCTTGGGTGCGTGCACGGGCCCCTAGTCGATGTGGGACCCCTAGGCAGTTGCCTACTCTGCCTAATGGTTAATTCGGCCCTGTATATAATCTTTTCGTAACCATAAAATTGAATTGTTGAAATTATAAGGAATTATTCGCAACGATTTTTTGTTGTTTTATCCAAACCATTATAATAAGATGATTTAATAAGCTGACACATAATTTAAGAGAAAATATTAATTAATGTGTGAAAATCGGATTTTAATAAGAAGCCTTCCAAGTATTTTTATTGCTTCCTTTCATCAAGAATTGTTGATGATTCTGTTTGATGTTATCTACAGCTTTTATGAGGTGGGAGTCAAAGCAGAAAAGGCAATAAAATGCTGCTTCCTTATTCATATTTCAGAGGATAACTTATAACTACATGGAACATTTTCTTTAGAATCGGGGTGGTCCTGTTATATCGCTTCTCGCTCCTCTGGTCAATTATAGAACCTTCTCCGTATGATCTATGCAGCATAAATAACATTTATACTACGTAGGTATCTAAAGAAAACGCTGGACTGGAATATGTGTTTTTCAGAACGAACATTCAGAAGTTGATTGAAAATTTAAAATTCAAATAGAAATCGAGAACTGAAAGATTATTTTTGTAAGAAATAAGATTCTTCCAACGAAAGTTTCCAGCATCGTGTATGAGCAGAGAAAATATTATGTGTTCGACTTTTTTTTGAATAAAAAAGGAAAGTATCCAATAAATTGAATAACATTTTAATGTTTTTGCATCTGCAAGAGGTCCTTTCCTAACACCAACTCTATTCAAATCTACCCTTTAACTCAATTTGGAAGTGCGCAAAATCTTAAAACTGTGAAATTTTACGTACAAATGTTCGAAGAAAAAATTGCGTCTCCAAAAGAGGAGTTCCTTAGTACCATTTAAATTCAAAGGCAAATGTTCAATCCTCTAACTCCATTCGGAGAGGCTATAGAGGTTTGTCAAACCTTAAAAACTTCTACATAATTTGGGGTGTAGTTAAAATTCCAGAAAGCATTTCTTTACTACTAACTCCATTCACAAACGAGTCTTCAAGCAGCTGACTCAATTTGGATGGGCTATAAATAGAGGTGCATAAAGCTATCACCAGATTTCCTCCTCCAGATTTTGGATGAGCTATAGAGCTGGACAAAACTATCACAAGATTTCCTCCTCCAAATTACTTCGGGAAGTTGAATTCAAAATATGTATATACAAAATTAACGGCAGATTGGAGAGGTCCCATCGAATGAAAATTTTCTAATAATTACGCTTCGAAGAACTGAGAGAATTGTCTTTTGAACATATAGGAATACTATTGAAAACTTACACTGCATTATAAGTGAATGAATGTTGAAAAATTGATAACCTATATTTAGGCAGCATAAGACTATGCGGATATCTCAGAGACAGATTGTGAGCATCACCACGAAATATTGATTTGGTCCTTAAGTAAATAGGATTTAACGTCAAAGTAGTATGGTATACCAAAGCCACGAGGTGATATTTATACAAGTTACTAGTGTTTAACCAGCCAAGTTGTTTCATTTTACTTAATACGCGATCATATTTTCTCATTCCAAAGACAGAACGGCAACAACTATTTTGAATCTTTTGCAATCTAAATTTAGTAACTTGGTCTAAGCAAGGATAAAACACCAAAAGCCCATAATTAAGAATTGACATAACCATAGTTTCACAAAGCAGTCTGAGCAATTCAAAGTGCAAAATACCTATTCTTCTATATAACTGACGCAAAACTAGATAAGATTTTTTAACTGGGAGAGTGACCTGTTCCTGAAAACGAAAGTTACAATTCCTAAATTTCTACAACTATCTACTGTCTTTACTGGTTCATCATTGATGACAAGTTTCAAATTTCTTTCGAGTCTTATCTTGGAAGTAGAAAACAATTTGTAAGGGCGAATAACTCCATTTCTGCTTGTAAATCTATCACTAGCGGTGTCCCTTAAGGTTCTGTTTTAGGTCCTGTCCTCTTCTTGTTATTTATAAATGATATTACGTATCTGAAGATCAGTGGAGAAATTACGCTTTTTGCGGATGATACGAGTATTACTTGGAGCAATCCTAATTCTGCGACGTTGCACTCTGAAATGACAATTGATCTTGGATTGATCAAGTCCTGGTCTGAAGCAAATTTACTTTGCTCACGTAGATAAAACCGTCGCCTTGTTTTATAGAGATAACTCCCAGGATCTATTCCTGCAAAACCATGCCATTAAAATAGTCGATTCTGTCAGATTTGTAGGCCTCTTTATCGACAAAAATCTCAAATTTTCACAGCATGTGCATGTCTTAGTTAAAAAATTGTCATCGGCCTGTTTCGCCATTAAATCCATCTCAAGTGAATTAGATACGGCATCAACAAGAATTGCCTATTTTGCATTGTTCGAATCTCATCTTCGTTATGGTCTTCCCTTTTGGGGTTCATGTAATTCTTCACAACTTGACACCATTCTCAAATTGCAGAAGAGAGCAATTCGTTACATGTTTATAACGTTGCAAACCTTATTTCAAGAAAAATAGAATTTTGACACTTCCTTCTTTATATTTACTTGAATCTGTGTGCTTGATTCATAAGTATTTTTATGCCGTACCCTTGGTGCCACAGCACGGGTATTCCACTCTGAGCACTGATTGATAGATATGACCAAATTGAATAACACAGGCATCAGCTTCGATTGAGGAGGATTTATTGTAAAGTTTGTATATATTTTTTATGGAAATGGGGTGTGATTTTTATTTTTAGGTATTATATTGTTTAGTTTGTATATTTCTCTGATTGATGTGTGTTTATTTTTATGTTTTACATTATTTAGTTACTATTTTTTCGCTTTGTCAATAAAATGTATTATTTCAAGACAATGAAGCATATTTGATTTGATGACAATGGCTATGGATTTTTCTTGGAAGTATTATATATATAAATATATATATATATATATATATATATATATAAATAAATATATATATATATATATATAAATAAATATATATATATATATATATATATATATATAAATATATATATATATATATATATATATATATATATATATATATATATATATATATATATCAAGATATATATTATATAATCACTTGATAATTATTAGCAATAAAAGGCTTGTTGAATCTCAAAAAACTCGATTTTCAAAAGTTTTGATAAAGCCACGAATGTCGTGGCGAAACGGCAACTTTTTAATAAAATCGAGTTTTTTGAGATTCAACAAGCCTTTTATTGCTAATAATTATCAAGAGATTAGAAATAATTCATAGGCAACAACAATTCGAATGAATATATATATATATATATATATATATATATATATATATATATATATATATATATATATATATATATATATATATATATATATATATATATATATATATATATTATATATATATATATATATATATATATATATATATATATATATATATATATATATATATATATATATATATATATATATATATATATATATATAATTTCGAAAATAAGCAATCAATGAGCACTGTCAACTTGAATTCTCAATTCTAACCGCCGAAAACCTTTTCTGCCATCAAGTCTGCACCCAGTTTCACTAGACTGGTTTTAGATTTATTAGACCAGCTGGTTTCCAGGCAACGTGTAGGTCAATACCACCGCGTTGCAGTTCGTCAGGATGGCGCGGACGGCGGCGACGTTTCACCGCCAATCCATAAAGTTTTCAGGGACATTACGAGTGGGAAGTTGCGATTCGAGACCGCTCGCAATACGAGCGCTATTAACGCTTTCGCGAAGTTGTAGAAAGTGGCTAAGCACTCACGGGGGTGCCAGTTTGAGAGGGAATAAATATCCGCTGATGTTTTGAGTGTCCGGATGCACTTTCGTAGTTAATCTACATGATATTTACTCTCGTTGAATAAGGGTTAAGTAACGTAGACTAGAAGATTTATATAAGTTACGAGGTCAGGTAGCATATTGTTCGATTTCAACAACAACCTTTTTGATAAATACTCAGAGCTATTGTAACAATTTCGTTTGGATGAGTTTTTTTTTTAACTCGAGGTAACAAAAGCCTTAAATCAACAATGAGGAGCATCGACATCGGCTAATGTTGATAATGACCTTTCTCTATCTAATGACGCTTTTAATAATAATTCTAGCAATGAAGAATGTCTTGATACTGAGGATACAGGTGATCTGAACTCTGAAATTGTATTCCATTCTTCATCTGAGCTGGACGAACTAGTACTTTGTGAATCATTATCTCGACGCACCAACAAATTTCCAACTGCCGCCGTAAGAGGCATTTTATTATATACGAGCATAAATTAGTTAAATACTCCTCTAAAATTATTATATACATATTTTTTTGAAAATTAATTAAGTTAAGTTATAATTTATAGAACTTATTGATGCCGATTACAAATTGTAACATAACCTCACCAACCTTTTGTTTTGTTTTTTAGACGCGCCATTTGTATTATTTAAATGAACGCTCAAAATGCTCCAAAATCCATTCCACTTGAGTTAATGATTGTGACTCCCAGAACCAAGTGGAACGGCGAAAACCGTGGTCGTGAGCGTAGTCGTTGTGAGTACTTAGTGGAACGCACTAAATGTCTCAGAACCGTTTCAATTCATTGTCGATAATGGCCATTGAAAATGATGTATTAGAAAAGGTCAACTTCCAAGATGTTTTAAACGATTTTGTTTCTAAAAAAGTTAGAAAAGTTAATATTTAAACTTGCTGTACTGTATAAAACCAATAAATATCTTGGAAGTTGACTTTTCCCAATTTGTACTTCACAAAGCTATTTTCTTTCCTTTATTGTATTTTTTGCGTTTAACAAGATTAAATTGAAAATAACCGCGTCCGTCTCATTTATCTTTCCTAACCCGTCATGGATCATAATTTATCACTCATCTACAACCTATTCATTAAGACCATTTCCATGAAGCTAAAGAGTCAGGTAAGGTGATGCTGCAGCATCAAGTCAAAGTAACCATGTTGTCGCAATATCACATAAGACTTTAAGGCAGGGGTGCTCAGACTCACAGTGCTGGCGATCTACCACAAAATATTTACGTGAAAAGCGATCGACCAACTTAATGTTACTAAAAAAGAAACAAATACATTGAAGAATATCATTTATTGCACTTCACAACAAAACATACATATAAGAATAAAGCACAAAATGACAATTACTCTATGGACGTAGACACATGGCACTGCATATCATCAGCGTACTTTAAATAAGACGGAACGTTAATACTGAGTGCCAACCTCAAGCATGATGTCAGGTGTTCGTCGGTAGCCGATTGCGATATTTTGATTTAATAATTTTTATTTCTGATGCTGACTCGCACAAATATGTTGATCCGAACAATCATGTCAATTGAAGAGCTACTTCACTTTCAAATTCGGGTATCTTTCTTGAGTTATAAGAGACCAACATTTCATATCAGATGCTCTGGCTTTAAGATGTAAATCGGAAATCATCTGCAATACCTCATTTTTAGAAGTATTTTCCATATTAAAAGTGTTCGATAGTTCACTAGAAACTTCTTCAACATCTTCGCAAGAAAATGGATAGGTAACTCATGAAAGTGACAATATATTTCAGTTTGTCGAAATCAGAGAATCGTCTCTCGAACTCATCCAAAAGGTGTCTTAGCTAGGCCTCGTAAATATCGTAACTTGAGTTAGTACTTCTTCTTGCTTTCAATGCTGGAAACTATTCAATCATTTCGATTCAGTTGTTGGATCAGTAGCTTCACTTAATTTTTGAAAGCATTCACTAAACTTATTAATTCAATAATAGTTTCACTTTTACCTTGAAGCTCCAAGTTGATGGTATTTAAACGACTTGTGGTATCTGATAAGAAAGCTAAATCACAGAGTTACGTTTTGTTTTTGAGTATTTCAGTGTCGTCACCTCGTTCTTCCAAAAAGGCAATTATTTCAGGTAGTAATTTTTGGAACCTTTCTAAAAATTTCCCGCGACTCGAATCATCTTACATCTGTGTGAAGCATCAAATCTATGTGATCAGCAGACTCGCTAGTTTCCAACTGCACTTTGAAGAGTCGCTGTTGCAAGCTACGGGCACGAATAGAATTCACAATCTTCGTGGCAATGTCCATGACATCTTTCATATTCAGTATTTTCGAGCATAGCACTTGCTGATGTATGATGCAATGGAATGAGAGAAAAACGATGGGAAATCGTCTTCAGCTCGACAAATTGCAACAAACCCAATTTTATTGCTAGTCATACATGGCGCTCCATCTGTTGTTATGCAAATGAGTTTATAAATAGGTGAGTCACACTTTTTTACAAAATGTAAAAAAGCTTCGTAGATATCCTGCCGCGAGTTTTTTCTCTCAATGGAAGCATTGTTAACAATTCTTCTTTAACTGACATATCAGAAAATGCCTTACGAATGAAAACACCTAACTGGGCGGTATCTGCTATATCAGTGGATCCGTCAAACTGCAAAGAAAAATACTTGCAATCAGCAATATCACTTTTCAGTTTATTCTCCAAATCCCTGCCCATGATTTCCACACGCCTAGTACATTCGGACGAGATAGCTGAACCTCTTTAATAGCAGACATTACCTCTGTTTTATTTCGAAGTCACGAAATAATAAATCAGTTGCTTCAATAAATGCTTCTTTAAATATCGAAGGGTTTCTTGTGATTTGCCAGTATGTGAGAATAAAAGAGGCAATTGTTGCAGCTTCTGTTTGTTTGACTGGTTTAGTGAACATGGATTGCTGTGCTCTCAAACCACTCTTTAACTCTTGAACTTTTCGTTTTCTCAACTCAATTTTTTATGGAAAATCAATCTCATAGTTATTATACATAGTTTTATAATGCCTTTCTAAGTTTCCACGCTTAAGCAATGCCACCGAAGCACGACAAAGAAGGCACACACATTTATCTTTTACCATAATAAATAGAAAATCTTCTTCCCACTCATTGTTAAAATGATACGTTTTACTTTTCTTGGATAAACTAATTTTCTTTTGTTACGTACAAATACGTTCAAAATAAAATTCAATAACCAACGCTTTTTCTGACACAGATGCATACACAACAAGTTTAGACATAATTGTAATTCAAAGACAGTGCGGAGTGGTGCTGCCACGTTTTTACGGGGGCGGTATTGCCACTCGCCTCGCGATCGACTCTGAAAGTTTCCGCGATCGACCGGTCGATCGCGATCGACCGTTTGAGCACCCCTGCTTTAAGGTATAACAGGATACCTGGAGTCGATCATCTGGAATTTACTTACATCCCTTTATCAACTTGAAAAAGTATTCAAATAGAATTGACTAACATTATCGTAACGTAACAATAATAATTATTGTTACGTTACGATAATGTTAGTCAATTCTATTTGAATACTTTTTTTTTGGATTTCACGTGTATTAATATTTGGTAATTAAGTATATTTTTCATTTATCATTTGTTACGAGATACTTACTTGCTGTCGCTGAGAAGATAGTATATAATATATGTTAACATTTCCTGTAACTGGGTACCCCTGTTGGAAATAAATTGCTTTTTTTTTTTTTTTGAAAGACCTGGGGTGCGGACAGGGTTGTTGCCTAGGGGCCCGGACAGGCTTAATCCGGCACTGAACACAACCATAGCTTCAATGAAGAATTCAAAATATTACATACAGAGAAGGCTAAAAACCTAGTTTATTAGATACCATTACATAAAGCGAACAAGGAAAATGCTTGCATAATTTAAAAATTATCAAACGACTTTCCAAGGGAGCTGGTTATACGTATTCCGCAACGCAAAATCTGTATTCACAAGCCCTTGAAACCAATATCAGGAAAACTTCCAATAATTTTTAGAATGATCGATTAGATACGAATAATTCTCCCTTGTTAAATTTACTTTTATCTACTTGCTAATAGATTACATTTAGGTTTTTACATCGCACGCTTTGAAATGGTTAGGAAGTTATCTTCAAGATAGATCACAAATAACTGTTTTAAATGATGTTCAATCATTAAATGTTTATAAAGGCGTACCTCAAGGTAGTATAATGGGCCCATTGCTTTTCATACTGTATGTTAATGACCTACCAAGAGTTTTTAAACATTGTTCAATAAAGATGTTCGCTGATGATACATTGATATACATAACGGCGACAAATATAGAGGAAGCTTTATTGAAGTTAAATGAGGATCTGGAAGCAGTTTCAACACAAAAAAAACTAAAGCAATGTTGATTGGCAAAGAAAAATTTTGGAGACAACTGAATAGTAACCAAGATTACAAAATAATTGTGGAAAATGAAATTGTGGAAATAGTTGAAGACATTAAGTACTTAGGCATAAATATAGATCGTAAGCTCAACTTTAAAAAACATATACGAAATGTAATTCTAAAAATTTCCTATAAAACTAACTTTTTGGCCAGAAATAATAGTGATGTGGATGAAAAGTCAAGAATAATTCTCTATAATGCTTTGATTCTTCCACATTTACAATATAGTTCTAGTTTGCTGTATTTTTCTTCAAAGAATAACCTAAGACAATTGCAAATCTTGGAAAACAGAAGCATGCGAGGTATATTAAAAGCTAACAAATACACACCCATCAAACACTTACTGAAAGTACTAGACTGGTTGAATATAGAAAAACTTCCAAAGTACCAAGTTTTGAAATATATGAAAAAAAGTGCAGTTGGGATTCGTTTCTGCTGACATGGGAGAATTGGTCGGTCGGAATTGTGAGGTACACAGCCATGAAGCAAGAACAAACAAAGACTTTCATATGAGAAACCATGGAACAAAAAATTATAACTCTATCTTTGGTTTGGGTATTTCACAGTTCAATTCACTACCTTCCAACTTGAAATTGACCACTTCGCTAGTATGGTTCAAGAGAAAACTAAAAGCAATCCTCCAAAAAAATCGATTAAGAATGAGAATATTAATTAGTGTAATATATGTAAATATGTATTTTTTTTGTAGTAGCCTTAGTGCTTATTAAACTCTTACTTACTTACTTTTTTGTATTTCTCATTTCTATACTTACAAGATAATCCATTTATAAAGTTAGTTTTAATAACTCATCTGAAGAAGCCACTGTTTGGCGAAACAGTTGTTATGTTTAACAAATTATATTGAGAATCAAAAAGTGAAGTTTTATTTATATTGTTAGTATATTGAAGATAAGTAACACAAAAATGTTAAGAAAATTATATTTGGCCGAATAAAAAATGGCGGAATACTCTAACTGATACTAACTGATACTATAAACACTAAATATTTTTTACCACAATTAAGTTTGAGAGCGAGAAAACTCCATCAGCATAAAAACATTAAAATTAAAGATTTATTTATCTATTTTACATTTCGTATTGACGTGGTGTTCGTAATTTAAATCAATGACGTTACCCAAAGTTTTCTTATATCTGATGTTTCAAAAAGTTCGCGAACTTACCGCATAAATTGTCGAAGATGGCGCTGGAAAATTGTATACTACGGAAAAATGTCAAGTGGCAATAATTTACTGTATCATTTTATGCATCAATAGACTTTTTGGCGAAAAAATATGTCGCTTTTCTGTCACGGGAAGGATATTTTTTATAATGAAAGATGAGATTAATCGAGAATCAATATTCGACGTCAGAAAAGAATGATAAAGTAGTGTCGAAGTAGGCCATGTCAAAATTCCGCTGATGCATTAACAACATAAATTGAATGCTCAGAGGTACGAAATAAATTCACTGGATATAGTGGAGTTTTCACTCTTTATCTCATACAATTTATTTTGTTTACGAATACTTTTTTTTTAACGAAGGATAATATATCCTATTTTCAACACGCTTTTATGTATGTATGCAAGGGCGGATCCAGGCAATTGCTTTGGAGGGGGCCATGAGTCTAAGGATGTATTAGTAGCGTAAAAAAATTGCACCATTTTTTAAAAAGTAAACTGTATGATTATCCATAATTCAGCCAAACAACAAATTGGCGTGATGAAATTTTTTTATATAAAATAAAAACTGAAGTTAATACAATTAAATTATTAGCCACTAATAACGGTTACAATGAAGGTCTTATCGACAAGCTCATTGGGAAAAAACGAATAAAGTATTTGTTGCATTCAATATACCCCACGCAAACTATTAATGAAGAACAAAAATACTTCCCAATAAATTATATGCCTAATTTGAGTAGCAAAATTTGTAACAGACTATCGAAACATAACGTTAAAACAATTTGTACAAATAAAAGAAACTTGAAGTCATTCTTGGTCAATAATAAAGAAAAATCTAACATCGGAGAAAACAGTGGTGTTTATAAAATATTTTGCGACGAATGTCCTGCTTTCTATATTGAACAGACAGGAAGGAATATAAATATTCGTGTTGAAGAACATAAAAAGTCAATTTTACAAAACAAAAATACCACTGGCTTCTCTGAGCATTGTATAAAATTCAATCACTTCCTGGATTTCAACAAAACCAAATTGTTACATTCAGGTAACAAAGGAAAGCGCCTTGACCTTCTTGAAATTCTCGAAATAAGTTCCGCCCATAATAGTCAATTACCCCTTGTAAACGAACAAATTGATTTTCAGGTATCACCTTTGCTTTTGTTTGTTTTATAAAATACGATGTAATACTCTTCTGTAGTCAGTCTTGATAATGAGTTCATAACTCGAAACATGTTGACTTTTCGTTACTGCTAAATACAGTATCTAAATATTTGTTATATTGTGAAACATGAGCCAAGTGTTTTTTATTTTAAAGTTTATACTTTATTCCATAAAATACTTCATTTAAAAACATCACATCTTGAATAAAACCCTCGATATAATTAATGAAAGTACTAGTAATAATCACTATAAATATTTCAATTGTAAACGATAATTTGATCACATTTGCGTGATTGCAATATGATTGACTATGACCGTGAGTGGTAGATTGACGATGAGATGATATGCCTAATTTAAGGTTGAAGTGGTTATGTCTAGGTGGAGTCAAAATCAAGATTTTAAATTTTTTTTCAAATTTAAAATCCATTGAAAATGGCAAACTAGATTAAGTATTTCGAGCATGAAAATTGATAATTTAATATAAATTTCAAGAATAATAACAATGTTATTCCACGTCAAAAGTAGAATTACAATCGATGTCGTATGATTTGGCTCACTAAAAGGAATTTTTTTGCAATTTTTGCGAATTTCGAAGAGTATTTTACAGTTTTTCACATTTTTCTATTCTCCTTTGAGTCTTCTGTAAATCTAAGCACATATTTTGATCCTCGGAATATTGTAAATCGAACAAGGTTTTGGGAAACTTCCAAAAACGTTTTTACGCGATCTTCTACCAAAAAATAAGCGAAAATAATAAGGCGAAAAGTTGAAAAAAAAGATTGGTTGGTCTCTTGGTTACCTTGCCTAAATAATTGAATCATCTGAATAAATCCCATTAATATTTGAGACCAAATCCTTCAATTTGCGATCTTATAGAATCTTGTAGGACCAAAGACCTTATGGACAGAAGTCAGAAGTTACAGTGATTTCAAATGCCGGAAAATATAAACCTAAGTATGCAAATGGTAAATGGGTGAAAATCAGAATTTGCGCTACTCACCGTAGAACAGCCGTAATTTTGGTTCTACCTATCAACATTTTTCAATAGTCAAATGAAAGATTTTGCTTTATACAACTCCAATTTTACTATAGATTTCTATTTTAAAACGTACAAGGGAAAATCCCGAGTAAACAGGGCCCAGGCCGCAGGAGGATTTCTTAACTGAAAAATCTAAGAACATGGTTCTCTCTGACAACCACCGGGCTTTTTAGAGCAGCCGTGAGAATAAGATCACGATAGCCAGAATGATCGCCAACATCCGGACCGGATAGGCACCGAAAGAAGAAGAGTAACGTGACAGCTTTGAGAGATATTTTTAAAATTGAGCACACATGAAGACTTATATAGATATAGAAGGCGTCTATTATGACACCGGAAGGAAAACTTTTAATTTTACTGCTGAAACATGTAGATAGATGCCCGAGAACCAAAGTTATATTGCCGTTCCAATAAGTAAATATCGTAAACTCCAATTTAGTTAACACGACTAGTTCAAATGTTTGGGAAATTTGGTTACACTTTACCTGATTTATTCACATGAGACAATGAAACGAAATAACTTTACTAAAATCTCTATTAAAGTTATTGGTAAAATTTGGTTCAAAGATTACAAAACGAAATATAATTAAATTGAATGAAGTTAATGAATAAAGTTAATTTTATTGAGCTCTTGTCAGTATACTGATCTGTTTTCCAACGGTCTCCAATCCAGACTCCTACGGTTTTGAGAGACTTTTAACAGTTTCTGGGGTTTTATAAAGTTCCTGGAGTTTTTGAAAGTTCCTGGAGTTCTTGAAAGTTCCTAGAGTTCTTGAAAGTTCCTGGAGTTCTTGAAATTCGGACTGCTGACGTTTTTGGAAACTCCTGACGTTTTTGGAAACTCAGACTCCTGACGTTTTTGGAAACTCCTGACGTTTTTGGAAACTCCTGACGTTTTTGGAAACTCCTGACGTTTTTGGAAACTCCTGACGTTTTTGGAAACTCCTGACGTTTTGAAATTCAGACTCCTGCAGTTTTTGGAAACTCAGACTCCTGACGTTTTTGGAAACTCAGACTCCTGACGTTTTGCGCTTCATAGCGCAAGGATATTTAACAAAAATTTATCAACTCGGAATAACTATAAGGTGAGAATTTATTTGCCTTTACAATAGAATTCTTACGTCGTATTCACTCGAATTCCCAAGTCGAAAAAAAAAGATGGTTTAGTTAGCGTTGTTCGGCTTTGACAAATTATCCCTCCTACTATTAGAAGTGACGCTAGAAATCATAGAATCTTCTTCACTGACTGATCTCGGCTAGAATTTGGTTTAGCCAGTGGACGGTATTTCATAACGTTACAATATATATATATATATATATTTATTTATTTATTTATTTATAATATATATAAATATATATATAAATATATATATATATATATCTATATATATATATATATATATATATATATATATATAAATATATATATATATAATATATATATATATATATATATATATATATATATATATATATATATATATATATATATATATATATATATATATATATATATAAATTTCAAGGCATTTCAAATCACTGTAACTTCTGTTAAAAAGGAGCTATTGGGCTATTGGGGCTCTATAAGGTCGCAATTCGAAGGTTTTGTTCTCAGCTCATGCGTTTTTGTTGATTACAAGATTCTTAATTTAAATTTAGTGGAAATTATTTTTTACTTTTTAGTTCGGTTTTCTACAAAAGCGTGTTTTTTAATTCTTTTAAACTATTATTCATTATCTCCATAATATATCGTGTTTTTATAAGGATTACGTGAAAGTTTGTAAGCTCATTGTTAAATTTATCTGTATTAGTCACTGGCCTGTATTCTTCATTAGGCTTTTTATTTCCAGATTAATAATTTTCCCAGTTGGTGTTAGCATCTTATTCAGTACAACAAATGAGTACAGGAAGAAGAATCAATAATATAACTTAACTTATCTCAAATCAAACTTCCTTGTAAAACTAACATTACAATTTGGCAACACTGGCCTAAATGTTGTCGTGTCGTGTGGAGATCTAGTCAGGCTCACAGATTTAACAAATCTTTGTTTCTTTGGAATGACTCCCATCGCACAAATCCCTAGGAAAAATCGGAACCATCGAAATGAATTAATTGAATTACTTGCAGATTCAACTCTACAGCTCTAATTATCTCGCCAGATTGCCCACACAGCCCGATAAGGCGAAAAAATGATCGAAACTGCCTTTTTTCACATCTCTCCGTCAATTTTCTCGTTTCGACATGTTCTCGACACTTACGATCCGATTCCTTTTATGAAAGCAGATAATCCGTTACCAGAATCGCCGTTCTGACCGGTCTTTTCGAATTGGAAAACCCGAAAATAATAGTTTGCGGACGAGTGGCCGTCAGAAAAGTTTCCAACGACAATGGGATTTTCCGTCTCGCTAGATTTTATCGCTTGAGGGCACGGAGAGGGCGCAACCAACGCCACATCCGACATATTACGTTCCAGATTTGATTTTCCAACGAAGGAGGCTATGAGAGAGTGCAGCTGACGGTCGGATTGATTGATTTTTGCCATATGGCTGCTGTTTCGCTAATATTTGTTGAAAGTTGAGAGTTTTCGTTTTAATTATTGCAGGAACGTGACACCGTGAGGTTCGTATGAGCTTCTGAGCAGAAGGAAACTTTAGATTGACATATGGAAACATTATATAGATCCGTCCGTACAATTTATTATAATACACCTTTCGGATCCAAGTTCTTTATCACATGTTATACTTTTCAGACTCTTCCGCTATAAAAACTAGGTCGCAATCCGTGTTCATTTTACCAAGCTAGTTAGTCGAGGTACGCTGGCTAGTATTTGGGAGATCTCGGGTTCGAACCCCGGGGCCGAGTGGTCTGCCATGAAGTTTTTCCTCATGGTAATGTAAGTCACTGCTTGCATACTTACAAGGCGAATGCTGGGCCAGTATTAATCCTCTGAACCCTACCCACACTTCCTATGTTCCATAAATATCCCGTCTCACCTATCCCTAATGCACTTATGCATACAAGTGTATCATCTGATCTGGCTGAAGCAGTTAATCCCAAACTCAAGCTGCCGGCCTCCCTGACACAAACTTCAGGGAGGAATGAAACACGTGTGTTTCCTTTTTTTCCTGTGTCCATCACAACAGCGTTTCCAGGCACGTCAACTGTATTGGTATATGTTGTTATTTTGTAAATGAAGAATGATTTCCGAAAGTGATTCATTAGAAGTTGAAGGTAAGACATAATTAGATCAGGTAGTACTAGTGTTTGTAAATTTTATATATATACTATATATAAATATTAAGATATGAAAATAATATCAGTGTATTATTAGAGATTCTGTATGATATTTATGTAGGCAATTGATCGTAATTTTTACAAATAATCTACTATCTATTCGTATAATGAGACGTTGTTGTGAATAACAAGGTATCTTTTCCAGTAGTCCATTATCTGTATATAGTGAAAAAGCAAGTAGATATAGGTATATTAAGGACCATTTACTAAGCAAATTTCCAATGTTATGATATAATTTCTTGGGGTGGTTCCTCGACTACTGAGTGAAGGATTTTTGTCACTCAGAAATGGGCAGTGGGAGTAATACTTGGCCTTAAATATAGAAACACTTGTAGAACTCTGTTCAAGAGAAATAAAATTCGTACAATACATACATATATATATATATATATATATATATATATATATATAATATATATATATATATATAATATATATATATATATATATATATATATAATATATATATATATATATATATATATATATATATATATATATATATATATATATATATATATATATATATATATATATATTGTAACGTGTCAATTCCCCGCTTAACCGCCGTCACTGAATTCTAGAATCAAAATACCGTGTTTCACAGAAGAATAGAATCGCGCAGTTCGGGATGACATGCGTATTACGAAAATCTCGAGATAGCTTCGAATTAACAGGTACAAGATCGTTCTTTCTTTTAGCAAATGGTTGTCGAAGATACCAAATCATTAATTGTTAAAATTATAGTCGATATCTATTAAACAAATAGTTTATTAAAATTTATTAAGTATCTGTGGCGTCTGATAGACGGTAAGTTATGAGAAGAAATATAATTATTTCGTATTAATGCATTGACTTGAAAATCTGAATTGATTCCTTATTTCATTTTTCCGCCATTTCATTTTTTTCATTTATCTATATTAAATTATTTATCTTTCAATATTGAAATAATCATCTTACATTTCTTAATTTAAAACATTTTTACTTCATTTGCTTATTTCATTCTCTCAATTCAACACAAGATTTTTGTAGGCTAACGATGGCAAATGTCATGTGGTCATATCTTATGTTCAGTTTAATGTTGGAACATATACCGTCTTTCTTAGCATCTTTGCTTGAGATAAATCTAAATATTTTGAATTGGCCATCGATACCCTACAGATATTCTTGGAAAATATTAAGTTTGAGATTGTATATTGATTTGCCCCGAATTATTTTAGCCACCTTGTCTGGGGTTTAAAAAGGAAACCACGTTGTCTGGAGTTTAGAATTTACGTTGTCTGGAGTTTAAAAAACCACCTTACCTTACCTGGAGCTAATATTCACCTTACCTGGAGCTAATATTCACATTACCTGGAGATAATATTCACCTTACCTGGAGCTAATATCCACCTCATCTGTAGCTACCAAGAAACTGAGTACAAAGGGCAGAAGTCAAGAGTACAATCCACCTAAAGAAGAATCTCAAACGTCGATGGAGAATTAAATAAAAAACAAAAAGATAAAAATAAAGTATAAACTTTAAAATAAAAACACTTGGCTTATGTTTCACAATATAAAAAATATTTAGATACTGTATTTAGCAGTAATAAAAAGTCGACATGTTTCGAGCTATGAACTCATTATCAAGACTGAGTCTTGATAATGATCTGCTAAATACAGTATCTAAATATTTTTTATATTGTGAAACATAAGCCAAGTGTTTTTATTTTAAAGTTTATACTTTATTCTTTATGATGTTTCACCAAGTGATGTGCGAGAATTCAATCTCAGTTATCAAAAAGATAAGTCTTATTCTATGTAGAAGAAAACAGTAAATACCTTCATTTTATTTTGTTATTATTACTGAGAACAACCTAGAACCCATATATGTTTAACCAATCTCCCTGCTAGCTCGGGCATAAATATATCTTAAAAGGGAGGTAGGTTACAATATATATATATATATATATATATATATTATATATATATATATATATATATATATATATATATATATATATATATATATATATATATATATATATATATATATATATATATATATATATATATAATATATATATATATATATATATATATATATATATATATATATATATATATATATATATATATATAGGGCCGGACGTACGATTATTATTAAGGGGGGTAAGCTTTGATCTTGGCGCTCCTCCCTCTGAGTACCCAATCTATCTAGAGGCCTAGTGCTATATGAGGTTAGATAGAAAGATTACAGTATTATTTTGATTGAATAGTAATTCTTCATTATAATACATTACAGTTATATTCAAAAACTTCTTTAAATGATTAAGAGAATATAGTGAAAAGTTGAGTGTATTTATAATACATGTCTAATTTACAAATATCAAAATAAATAAACGAGTATCAATAGTAGATGCTATCCATATCAAACTATTATAATTGTTATAAAAAATTATTTTCATAATTTTTATTTAAAAAAAAAAAAATAGTGAACAAAATTACACTTTTTTGTTTTTTGCACACTACATTATTGAATACGTCCTATAATATTCGAACGAAAAATTATTTTAATAATGTTCAATACAATGACCTCTTAAAATAGTCAGATTATTTTAGTGTAACCGCCCTGTTTAATTATTTCTTACTATATTTAGGCAGATGAGGTTCACATCTACCCACATCATGTAGCTATGCACCAATCTAGCTTGTTGAGAATTTGCACTGAAAATTTATAATTTAATTGTTTCTGGAATAATATTGAGTAATTGAACTTGACATTAAAATTTCTATTGTTGATTATGAAGCTTATTTTGTAGAATAAATAATTTTTTTGGCGCTCTATCAGTTGGCGCCCCCAAAACCTGGCACCCAGGGCGCGTGCTTTTCCCGTCGGTCGATTTATTATTAATACTGAAATTAAAAGTATGTCTGAAAATGGTCCGATGTATGTATTTATAATTAAAATTTATTTTTATTATAGTAAACATAGTAAATTCATCGTCCAATTTTTCTTAATAATCAACTATCTTACGAAAGATATTAAACATTATGATAATGTATTTATAATTTAGAATAACCAGGTTTAAATACGCACTATATTTATTTCATTCATAAACTCCAGTTAGTTAAGTGTTAAACATTGAAGAAAATTCATTGGAATACAGTCTTGGCCAAGCTCTCTACGCGCCGTGTTTATATTTTTAACTTGAACTTAACATCGAATGGGTTGAGCAAGGTTGTCAAGTTATCCAGCTTAAAATATCCGGATATTTATATACGAGAAAGAAGAGAGACAAGTTCAAGACGACGCAGCCAGACTGTTGACAAAAAGATTAAGAGAAACCCTTTTCGGAAGTTTCACGTTCAATTAGTGGAAGGTGTGAGAAATGTAAATTAAATATTACTTCTCCCCTCTAGAATTTTTTTAAGAATAAATGCACTGTCGTGTTCACCAGGAATTATTGATATTTCTTCTGTTTCTGTCTTCATCTCACCGTTTCGCCTGGCGCAAACAAAAAAGGTTATTAGGTCGAAATTTAACAATTTGGCATTTCGATTTAATGAATTTTCAATTAATTTGAATTTTACATAACAATGTTCCTGGTTTTGAGTTCATTATCAAAAGTATTTCTAAGACAAGTTACAATGTTGAAGTAGTCCCTAAAAGTTTTTCCTAAAATGCTTTGTCATGAATTTCAAATAACATTTATTCATTTTTATCAAACGCCTGTTATTGCTTACATTATAGGAGATAAAAAATTTCATAGAAACTACATCATATATATATATATATATATATATATATATATATATATATATATATATATATATATATATATATATATATATATATATATATATATATATATATATATATATATATAAGAGGAGGGTAGTCGCTGACTAGTTTAGAGGAAAACTATTTGTATTTCGAAAGTAAAAGACAAAATTCCTATTTTATCACTCACAAATGTTGTTTATAATATCCCTTGTCATGATTGCGATAAACAAAAAGACTATTAAAAGACAGAATCACTTCTCATAAGAGTGATAGTAGATTACACCCTGAGAGATGTGCTTTAGCTAAACATGTCAATGATTGTGACCACCAGATGAACTACCTTTCAACAACTGTTCTTGCCTTTATTTATCAAGACAATAACTCCATCAATAAAAAAACATATATAAGCCATTTGAGTGAAATTTATTCTTTTTTACTTTCACTTGATATAAAATAACACTAAATCAAATTAATTTAACGTAACGAAATAATGTCAAACTTCAATTTGAAAATAAAAAAAATGAGTGACACCGATTTGTCATTTCGTTCAGAAATTTAATTATAACTTCAAAAATGTATCAACTTTTCTTATTATTTAACAAATAGCATCATTTTCAATGTTTCTTATATCGTATTATCAACATATATGTAATCATCCTCACGATAGATTCTCCCTGATGATGGAATAAACGATTCCGAAAGCTTGGAAAAACTTCAAAGAGTTTCCTTTCACATTGCTGCAGTCCCTACAAATAGTTTTCCTCCTATATATATATATAAGTATATATATATATATATATATATATATATATATATATATATATATATATATATATATATATATATATATATATATATATATATATATATATATATATATATATATATATATATATATATATATATATATATATATATATATATATATATATATATACATATGTCACCGGAAAATAACCAGAACCGCAAGTTTATAAATTTCCTAGGAAATTTATAAACCTTCGTAGGATTCTAAACGAGAGATAAATTTTATTATTGTACGCGCACATTTTCGCAAATTGACAAACTTACCAAACTCACGAGTAAAATAATAAATAAGCAATAACCAAATGCCATGTGCGCTCTGATTGGTTTAATAAGTCACGTGTTCCTTCCTCTACATCGCCACTGTTCGCCACGGAACATAAACAAACCGGTTTCTCGTGTGTTTTTGTTAAGATTTCAATGTTGTAACTGTGAAAGTAGTTCTATTTTGCTAAGGTTACTAAACTAGACCCATAGAAGCTGCAGACAGCCAAAATGGTGAAGATAGTGTGGTAAATGCTTACATGTTTTTTAAACATATTTTTTATAAAGCTCTTACTTACCTAGCGTCTGTTTAGCAATTCGCCTGAGGCTCACGAATTTGTATGAAATTTATTTTCAGAATGTTTGTTTTTTGGCAGAAGGCCGGTTTTTATGTTTTATGATTGTCTTTTCTTTTTTAATAAACCTATTTAATATCGTAGAACACGATTTCTGTTGTTTTATTTTGGTAGAGTGAAGTAGGGGTGATTAGCATATTATGTAAAAAAGTAACTCTGAAAGTTTTGCAATTTAACGTCTTGTTTTTTGACTTCTTTTAGAACTTTGTTACATTTAATGTGTATGTTACCATGAAGTATGTGAGTCTCACTAAAATAAATAAGGAAAAAGATGGATCAGATTTTTGGTGATATGTGAATGTACTTTGCTTTCTTTTCGACTAAAATCAATTTTGAGAAAAATTATGTAAGGTATACTTGTTGGTCTTTAGAAAGTAATTTTCATGGGCAGAATCATAGACTACTGCAGCAGAGGTGAATCATGTTTCCTGCTATTGTTCAATGATGGCGCTAAGTTCTTCCTAAACCATAATTCAGCTGTCATGAAAAAGAGTACTGAATATAAAGATGAAATCATTTGAGTGTACAGTACTGATGAAAGCTAATGAGATCGAAACTTTTTTCACAGTTGTCAATGTTTCATCAGAGTACATTCACTTAGTTGATAATTGCTATTGGATTAAACCTAAATTTTATGCATTTAGTATACATTCGTTCTGTTTTGCATTGCATGTTGATGGCGTGGAGGTTTTAACAGATATCAGTATTACCTCTTCCTCCTCTGTAGCTCTCACAACCCAGGGTGGGTTTTGGCTGACTCAACAATTCTCCTCCATTGGACTCTGTCCATCATTAGCTCCTCTGCTTCCGTGATATTCAGAGTTCTAAGATCTGACGCTATGTTGTCTCTCCACCATAGTCGTGGCCTTCCTAATGGCCTTCTATCCATTGGGGCCTACTCCCATACTAACTTAACAACGCTTCCATCCTCCTGTCTTTTGACATGGCCGGCCCATCTCAGTCTTTCGGCTTCAATTATGTTTACGTGTCTGCTTGGTCATATAGTTCTTCTATTTTTCCTTCTACGGTACTCTTGTGTTGTTTCATCCTTGCAGGTTCGTATATACTCCTTAGGATTTTTCTTTTTGCAATTCTTAGTCTGTTCTCATTCTGTTTCGTCATGGTCCATGTTTCAGAGGCGTAAGTCATATCAGTATTACCGTCGCTGATTTTTGTAGAGAACCGAAAGATACATTTCGAATCATTTCGTGCGGAGTGAGGAACACTGATGAGATTTGATTTGTCATGAATGTGTTGTTCATTACAAATAATGGCACATCATATAGAATGGCAATAGCACATATAAAGCGAATCTAAAACCCGTGCTATCATCTGATAAGTCAATATACTATAAACTAAGAGAAAATCGATATAGACAGAAAGCCAAGAAGCCGTTAGGAACTTTAACTACATATCTCTAACTGTTTGTTCCGAATCTGTAAGTTTGGCTTTCCTCCATCATTACTATATACTCTAAGGCTCCAGTGTGTCTGTCTGGCACGAAGTCACTGAAACGCAACCAAATCCAAACATTTGTAATAACCGAAACGTTTACTTAAAATATACATAGTTGTAGGTTATGTGTAACAAAGATTAAGTAATTATTTTTAGAACAAAGTTCCTTATTGCTCGTTATACTACATACCCTTGCTGAATGAAAGCCTAAACTTTGTTCGTCAAGAACATGACGAGCCGAGAACCTCTCTTTAAATTACTCAAAGGTTTTTGTTATTTTATTACTGAAGAGTTAATTGTGAAATAGATTCAGTAGAAGTTGAGGATAGCGATGATGAAGTCAGGTAATTACCAGTGTAAGTATATTTAAGTAATATAGTCTATATACATTCTTCTGTTTGTGTGTATGTGACTGAACGGCTAGATCGATTTTAATGAAATTTTTGGTGTGTGTTTCAGTGGATTCACGAATGGTTTAGATTCACAATTCAGTAATTTGGAAAATGTTCATTCAATTAATTTTTTATAATATATTCTACACCCTACTGTTCCCACTTATGGTTGTAGTGATAGAGAACCCTTGTTGCCTTGGTCTGCATTTGTAATAAGAGAGTTTGACCTTGGTGGTTCTGTTGGAAAATTTCTTTCTTTTTCCAACACATTGTTTGACATTTCCAAACTCTAGTTTGTTTTGCATGACGTTGCATGACAATAATGGTATACGAATGACACGCAAGTTGCTGTCACTGTTACATATTTTTGTGACTAGCTTTCAGTTGCCGAATGTCTGGATTGTAACATGAGATAAGGAAATTATTTCATTATTTTTGAAAGTACTTATATACTAACATTTCTGTTAGATATAGTATCATGGATCGCCCAAAATCTAGTCTTCACAAAACAATAAATGGAATTTTCAAATCATTCCTCTATTTGTGATATCTTGTAATTTTTTCCAGAACAAAGAATACCAAGTTGTTTCCACATATTCAAAGATGGCCGTCGAATTCGATGGAATAGTCTGAAATTTCCCCCTTAGGAAGTTTAGTTATCGATCCCACTAAAACTCCTAATTATTCGTGAACAGAAGACAACC
>JARQZK010000011.1:530000-572500 GCA_030704885.1 Cynegetis impunctata | reverse complement strand
TCAGGGTATACGATGGAAAACTTTCAAGTGAAAAATAATCCATTAATAATATCGTACTCTCTCAATATGATATAGTCTAGACAGATCTGTAAGATCTTCAATTTCGTGAAACCTATTCACCATCTGCTCTTCCAACGGTCCCCGCATTCGTTCACTGATTAATTACGAAGTGACGGTTCATATTTCACTGAATTAAGACCGATGAAACAGTGTGAAGACATATTATAGGATAAGCTGACAATTTCGATAATGGAGGCAGTGTGGACGCTTTAGAGCATTCATTGAGATCGTTTTATTGTTGTCGACAAAAAGGTATCCTTGTCGCATTTTCCTTTCAGAAAATGGGCTACGACCGTAAATACGTTTATTGCGAAAAATGGCGCCAGCACAGAAGCATTTGTGCAGTTGTGTATTATCAGATTTGGCAGAGGTTTCCGGAATAAATGTCAACGCCATGCAATGTCGAAGGAGACCGTATTTAATAGGATGCTATCAAAATTTCAACTCTATTCGAGGAATAGTTACTGTTGCGATTTTCTTCAAATTTCTTAGTTGCTAAATTACGACCTGGTGATAATTTGTTTATATTCTTGTTTTTCCGGCAGAACAATATTTTTTAAAGGAATATCAATTATTGTATTTTGTTGTTATGACATAATGGTAAGGAATATAACATATTCTTCAATTTTCACTACATTTGTTGTGGAGGAAAATTACTTTCACTTCCATATAAATATTAAATATGTGGATGTTTTTAATGGATTCGAAATTCATCACTGTGAAAACTAGCAACAATAATATTGACATTTTTAAATGTTGTGAATTCTGTAAAAATAAAAAAAACTCGTGAGAAGCATAGCTCCATCATTAAGGTCGTATTTTACGCGCGAAATGCATCTCAACGTGATTATATTTTGAAAAATTATGCTTAAAAAGCAAACCGAATTAAAAAGTCGAAAATAATTTATTTTATTAAAAAAAAAATCGTGATGTGCATCGTGGTTGAGGAAAAAGTTGAAACCAACGAAGAAGCGTACCTTGACATCAACTCAGTCTACGTACCAAATTTCAACGCTTTATTAAAAGAAAAATTCGCGAAGTGCATCGCGTACAGATTGCGAAACAGATCGAGATGCAATTCGAATGGAATAGTCACCACGAAATGCAGCGCGGTTGAGAAAAAGAGTTGATACCCACAGAGGATTTTAACTCAACATAAACTCAATGTACGTATCAAACTTTAACACTCTTTCCTCAATCTGCAGAACCTTAAGAGTTCGGTAATTTTTCAAAAATTACGAAAAAATAAGAAATATCCACGTTAAAATGGCTGCGGTTGCAAAAATCTACCCAAATTTTGATAATTTTGTTCTGCAACGAATACAATCCAAATTTCAGCTCATTTGACTCTAGGGAAGCCGCTGAAGGTTTTCACTGGCAACTAGATTTGTCATGAACTTGCCTATATTGATTTTCAGCCCAGCCTCTCTGGATGCTAGGTTCAGCTCGCTCATTATTTCTTGCGCTTCTTTGAGATCATTTGTAATTCATATCAGATCATCGGCGAAGCGAAGGTGACTAAGTTTTTCACCATTAATGTTGATGCCTAGGTTTTCGATGTTTGTGCGTTTGAACATCTACTCTAAAAGGTTTGTAAATAATTTGGGGGAGATGACATCCCCTTGCCACACACCTCACTCTATTTAGAAGCTAGGAGTATCTTCATGAAGTCTAATGACAGCATTTTCGTTCTTGTATAATTGCGTGAAAACCTTACAGTAAACAACTCAAACATTGAGCAAGTATATATACTCATACAAATACTCAGGCCAAGAGATTCGATTAGGAAGGGATAATCAAACCTGCGAAATTGGCAGAAGAATAGGCCTTACATGGGCAGCCTTTGGAATATTGAGCTACATCTTAAGATCTGATATTTCCATGTGTTTTCAGAAGAAAGTCTTCGACCAGTACTAACTTACGGAGCCGAAAAACTGACTCTAACAAAAAACACCGCGAACAGAATAAGAGTAGCGCAAAGAGGCATGGAAAGAATAATGTTAGGCTTATCCCTGAGTTCCAAACACAGAGGTGAGAAGGAGAAGTGGAGTAACAGATGTCATCACAAGAATATCAACTCTAAATTAGAACAGGGTGGGTCACCTAGCCAGAATAAACGACGGCAGATGGACTAGAAAAATAACTGAATGGGGCCGCGAGACCACGGGTTTATGGGCCCAATATCAAGACTGATAATGGGCCCATAACCCGAAACTAGTTGACTAATTCAATTGTTAATTTTTATTCAATATATTTGTGAAACTTAAAGCCAAGTGTTTTTATTTTAAATATCAGTATTTAATCATGTATATGATTAAATACACTATTTTTGAAACAAAATACCTGTTTTGCTGACTGTTAGAGGTGTGCTATTTGTGAAAAAAATGTTATTTTGATATCTGACAAACTTTTGTCTTGTTTTTAGGATCCATTGATAAAGGCCAAAACCATGTGCCGAAACGTTTGGATAATTTATTAAAAAACATGTAATGGTTGAATTTTGATATTATGTGAACCTTATTTCCAAGAAAATACTAAAAATAATATATATATATATATATATAATATATATATTTTCATATATATATATATTAAATATAATATATAATATATATATATATATATATATATATATATATATATATATATATATATATATATATATATAATATATATATATATATATATATATATATATATATATATATATATATATATATATATATATATATATATATATATATATATATATATCTTATATCTATATATATATATATATATATATATATATATATATATATAAGACATGAAATTTTTTTCGAAAAAAGTGGACTGTGAGGTTTAAAAACTACTCCCGTACCTTACTGCTTTCCTTTTTTTTCGGGGAAAATACGACTCTAAGAAATTGAATATTATTAAAAATAAGTTATTCAATGGATTGAATGGAGCGCGCTTCTATCCTTCTCCTTACACATTTTTGTAGCATTGAAGAGATTATTCCCAATGAAATCCCACATACCGACAGCTGAGATGTTACAAATAAAAAATACAAAAAAAAGCGAAAAAGAGGCGAATTATTTTATTCTTTCCTTACATTAATTATTGCTGTTGATTAAACTTACAGTAAGGTAGGTGCCATTTTCGTTCGTGAAATAGCAAATTAAAAAAAAAGGTCATTACTTTCTATAATCTTCTCACTTTTGATACTAATGAATATTAAATATCCCGTTGTTCCTCGAATAACTAAATTTATCTTGACAGGGAGTAATTTCCGAAACACCGCGCAATTTTAAAGACTCGTTTGTTTTCGTGGTCTCATTTCCTTCTCACTTACCCAGTAATGGTGTAGTAAGTTAATTAGATTTTTGCATACAAACAACGCCACTAAGATTTAACGTAACTATTATTGAAGAAAATAAAAATAAAAGCTATGAAGTTTTCGTAGTTATGAATTCAACAAAAGGTGAAATAAAACTAGGTGAAAAAAGCTCATCAATAAATTATATGTTGATATAGGTAATAGTCTTCATCCGCAACTCAACTTTCGAATATAGTTCAAATTCCACTTTTTCCTTTCTAGAACGAAAGGAAACACGGAAGGAAAAGGAAACACACGTGTATCATTCTTCCCTGAAGTATGTATCAGAGAGGCGGGCAGCTTGAGTTTGGGATTAACTCCTTCAGCCAGATCAGAGGATACACTTGTATGTACAAGTGCATTAAGGATAGGTGAGACGGGATATTTATAGAACATAGGAAGTGTGGGTAGGGTTCAGAGGATTAATACTGGCCAGCTTTCGCTTTATAAGTTTGCAAGCAGTGACTTATATAACCATGAGGAAACGTCAGAAAAAAACTCATGGCAGACCAGTCGGCCACGGGGTTTGAACCCGAGACCTTCCAAATACTAGTCAGCGTACGCTGAGTACTCGACTAACTAGCTTGGTCTAGAACGTAGTTCCTTATCGACCTATCAACTTCTGAAAATGTGTGACAATAACAGACGTGCGTGTCAGATGTATTCGTATATGCTTATTTGTTCCGCAAATCGTTCGTATCAACGTACTGATTTTGATCATTTAATTACCTTCAAACATTGTTTTATTTTATCAATAAATAATGAATTGTGAATGTAATTCAGTAAAAGTTGAGGAGAGCGATGATGAAGTCAGGTTGATACCAGTGTTTGTGAATTTTATGAGATACTATATATAAATTCATATAAAGATATGAATGTAATAGAATTTTATTTTTATATATTACGATTGAGTTCAAATAATTATAAAAATCAATAATAAGATGTTTATTTTTCATGACTTAAAAAAAAAATACTAATTACAACTTTATTATCACATCTTCAATTATATTTTCTTCAATCAATCAAACTCAAATGTTATGTTAATCTACATACTTCATTCTGTAATATACAACGAAAGGAACCGGGTATCCCATGACCCTCGTCGTCTTTTAAGTAGTATTTTCCCCGAAATTACATACTATTGCGGTGTATTGAAGGAAAGCAAAATTTTGATGTCTGTTATATATGTATGTATATATATATATATATATATATATATATATATATATTATATATATATATATATATATATATTATTATTATTATTATTATTTATTATTATTTATTTACCAGTTTTAAAATTTACATGTAATATACAAAAAAAAAATTGAATTGTACAAACAGCAAATCCCACAGAGGGATGTTATCCCCGTACGTGGACTGGCGCAAACTTAAAAATAAACTTCATTTTTTCAAAATTTCAAGTAATATCGCATACAACTTATTAATATTTATTATTATTTCTTGTTATCATCTAGTTGATTTTAAACCACTCAAGTAACTTTTTCTTTAATACTTTTTTAGATAGTGACAATGTTTTCATATAATTAGGTAATAAGTTAAACGCTTTGAGAGCTCTCGTGTAACTGTTTTTATCACTAACTCTTTTCATAGTTTTAGGCAATACAATGTACTTAAATCTAGTTATGCTGCTTGATTTCATGTATTCTTCTCTCTCTCTCTCTCTCTCTCTCTCTATCTCTCTCTCTCTCTCTATATATATATATATATATATAAATATAAATACATATATATATATATATATATATATATATATATATATATATATATATATATATATATATATATATATTTATATAATATATATAATAATACATATTATATATATATATATATATATATAATAATACATATATATATATATTATAAGTATATATAATATTATATATATAAATACATTATTATAATATATAATATATATATAGTAATGAAGTAAACTAGACATTTATATTTGAAACTAAATCAAACAAACCTACTAGCGGAGCTTGGTTATACGAGTTCACGAAACATCGAAATACCCCCTCTATGAGGGAGTAAAAATTCGGAGCGAATTATTACTGGCGTTGTAATAGTTGCATACATCGAATTGATGTAGCAAGCTTACTAGTCTAGCTTAGCGAATACAGTAGCCACCTTCGGGGTGTCAGGACGTACGAGTTCTCGTTGCACGAAAATGTTTTATCTATCTGTAAGATTTTGCGTTCATTTGTTTCCGACTGGTGCGCTGTGTCATATTTATATGCCATTGTGTTAAAAGAGAAGGAAAATATAAGAACGTTTAAATATTGTGTTTGGTTATCACTTTCGCATGGATGGATGATACTAGATGAGCCCCAACTAAAGCGAAACAGTTCTGTCTATCATTTTCGTTGATTGTGATAAACAACTGAATATTTCTAACATTTACCGTCTAAAGTAGATGGGGTATTTCGTATGATTCGTGAACTCGTCATAACCAAGCTCTGCTAGCGAGGTTGTTTGAATTAGTTTCAAATGAATGTTTACTTCATTTTATGCCACAGACGTGTCTCGATAACACGAAGAATTCTGATTCATAATGAATAATATATATATATATATATATATATATATATATATATATATATATATATATATATATATATATATATATATATATCCGGTACACATTGACATCTCCAAGCGACTTCCCATCGAGTCAAATGGGTTGAAATTGTGGGTAAATGTCTGCAACCGACGCGATTGTTACTTAGATATTTCTAAGTTTCATAAAAAAATCCTTCCTACCTACATATTCAAATCCAGAGCGGTTCTCACCACAACAAATGAGCTGAAATGTGGTATCTGAAGTGGTTTCCAAGGCAGAACGAAACTGTCGAAATTTGGTTAAATTTTCCCAACCGCCGTCATTTTCACGTAGATATTTTTTGTTTTTACGTAGTTTTTGAAATTTTGCCGAACTCAACAGCTTCTTACCTGGGTAAGAGGTTCAAACTTGGTAAATAGATTGAGTTAATTTGAGGAAGTGCCTTTGGGTAGTTAACTCACGATATGCACTTCGCGAATTTAAATAAAAATGAATTATTTGTTCCATTTTTCAATCGGTTTGCTATTCGCATCTCGACGCGATGCCATTTCGCGTGAAAAATACGACCATAATGATGAGCTCTTCTGCTCACTAGTTTTTTTTTCAATTCCAGCCCCGTTTCAATAAAGTCTATTTGTATTTCTTACCAGTAAATAAAACATTCAAAATGTACCTTGATCCAATTAAGGAATGTATTACCACTGATGTGGTGAAAAAAAGTTGAAGGAGCATTATTTACAACGAGGATATTTTCGTTTCGATTAGTCTGTTTTTTTGAATAAATGATGAAGACAAAACAAAGGGTAGTAAAAGAGATTCATCAATGTAATTTACGAATTGCGTGACTGTATCAAGCATTGCGTAATTGCAGGCTTAGTTGAAGGAAAGTGTTCATTTCACTTTTTTCGAATATCAAAAAGAGAGGTTCCTCCCGGTACCTATATGCGTATTTCGTGGAAAAATTAGAAGTGAATGCGACAACAATGAGAAACAGAATAATTATTATTCATAGTTTATCGATTTGATTGTTTTGTTGTAGCTGATATTACAGTAAGTAATTTTTTAAGATTCGCTCAATAAAATTTTCCAAATTTATTTATTGGTTAAATATAGATTGAACATTTATGTTAAATACTAATAAAAAGTTCAAATCAATTCAATTTCAAGAAACATATTTCGTTTTCATGGAATCTCATCATGCTGTTACAACCAGCGAAAAAGTGATTCGTCATATCAGTTTTTTGTGACTCGAATGACTTCATTCATACTTAATATGCCATCGAGTCCAGTTAAAGCAGTGTATTGTACAGGCTGTCACATTTTTCGCGTTTGTGGTTTTCGCGAACGTTGGCTACTTTTTTGTCAATCTCACCTATACCGCAAACAGAATTTTCATAGCTTGGTTAGTTTTTGAGATACAAGTCGAAGTTGAAAATATTGCATTTTTGCCTCTCTCCTGTATTACAGATGTCTTTTAACTTATTGGAAAAATAAACACTGTCTTTTATACACTTTATACGAAAAATGCAGTGGCGTAGTCAGATATTTGAAATGTATTGTCATTGTTTAGATATAATATTTGTTGTTATATGTTATAATTTTTTAAATGGAACACTCTGTGTATTTTTCCATATTCAAAACACGAATGCTTTGCGCTTTTCAAAAATATATAATACTTATATAATATTCTAATATATATATCTAATAGCCCTGTATTTAGATACTTTTCTTTTTTTATGGCCAAGTCGAGACAAATATCATTTTAATAGCAATCGATCGGCGCATTAATCAAAAATATCACTTCCATTTGTATAGCGTGAAACGAAAAGTTTTCATTTGATAAAAAATATTGTTTAATATATGTTATTAAACAATTGACAAAACAATAAATTTAAACTCTAATTAACCACTATTTATCGCCATATATACGCTCTGACCTATGAAAAAAAAAAGCAAGTGCAGAAATGTTTATAGTTCCTGTCCAAAGTGTTAAAAAAAATCGAGAATGCTCTGATGAATTCCACGGGAGAAGCTTTCGAATACTTAGTATAAAACCTTTTGTTTCAACTGTGGACCGATTGCGCTATCCTCAGAAGATGTTCGGCTGTGTCTTCAACAGACATGGGCAGTAATCTGAACAATATTTACAAAACATTTTCAACAGAAAAATAACAGAACTTGTTTTGTTTAGCCAGTGTTTCTATTTTCTAGCAGTGTTCTAATTATTAAATGCATCTCTTCCAGTAACTTATATTAAATAATATTTTTTCAATGAATACTTTCATTCTACCCCTATATAAATGGAAGTGATATTTTTTGTTCATTGCGCCGAAGGCATCAACTAAAGTGATATTCGTCTTGACTTGCCATAAAAAAAGAATTATTTAAATACAGGGCTAATACTTAGAATATTATAATCATTTGAAAAAACGCAAAGCATTTGTGTTTTGAATATGGAAAAATAGACAGAGTGTTCCATTTGAAAAATTATAACATTGGGTTATATCTAAACAATGACAGCTGTATTTCGAAAAATCTGACTACGGCACTGGATTCTACGTAAAATAGTGTATAAAGACAGTTTTTACCTTTCCCTATAAGTCAAAAGACAGCTGTGATACAAGTAGGCAGGGCCGAAAATGCAATATTTTCAATTTCGCCTGTATCTCAAAAAAACGAAGCAAGCTATGAAAATTTTGTTTGCGGTATCGTAAGATTCACAAAAAGTAGCCAACGTGTTAGCGGAAAACCTGCAAATCTCTATCTTATTGAAAAATAAACGCGATTTACCCCCGAAAGGACATCGAAAAATGGGACAGCCTGTACATACTTTCAATAACATTTGCGTCCCATCATCACCTTGAAAATCGACGCAATATTAATTTAATTCGTGCTTAGCTGTACCACCTACCTTTCCATACTACTTAATCCTATATTATTTCCATATATTTTCAGGAATATACCACGTAACATTCCACCCGAATCGACCTCTGAAAATTACGTTCTCTGAAAAAGGGGTGGGTGGAACAGAAAGGTTGGAATTTGAGACAAGCTTCCAGGCTTCAGTTTCGGGTCTTGACGCGTATGAATATAATAATGTAAAGGCACGAAAATGGGACTAATGCGCCCGAGACGGTATCTCCTGACATTTAATAAAGGCAGCTACAGCTTCATCCCCTAAATGAATAGGTGAAGCTTCGTACCTCAGCTTAAGGTTGTATCATATTATATACGGACCAACAGTCCTTAAACCTGATGTTCGTTGAAGTGGAAAAGCTGTTTTATGTGCTATAATAATGTGAGTGGAAGGTCGAAATGTGAGTATAATTATTTGATGAGGGCCATTATACGAGGAGTTCTAACTAATGAAGCACAAATTATAATATATCATATGAATATAATTTGTTAAATGAGAGACTAGGGAGATGACAAACCCATCGAAAAAAAGATGAAAATATTAAAATGGTGGCTGTAACGGAAAATAGTTGAAATGTCCAAAGGATATATTTTACCTAACAAGAATCCATCAAACCTCTACTTCAATCTGTAGGAGCTGTGGAGGTAAACAAAACCTCAAAAACAAAAGGCGAGGGTTAGAGCTTTCTTTTGCTAAAATGATGGTACCGAGAAAATGATATATGTATGTATGTATGTATATATATATATATATATATATATATATATATATATATATATATATATATATATATATATATATATACAAGGTATCCCGAAATTAGACTTCAATATTTCAACCACGTATTCTATTTAAAAAAATAGAGATAAAAGTTCATATAAAGTAGGGTCCCCAACTTCTTCGTTTTTAAGATACAGGGTGTTAAAGGTTAAGCCCTGATGGTGGTTTTTTGTTAATATTTTCGAAACCTCTAAAAGTAATTGGATGTAATTTGGTACAGTAACGAAACTTTTTACGCTCTATTTAATGTTTTAAAAGTTAGTATTGTAATATTGCCAGAAGTGAGTAGTGCAGGGGGGCATTAGCGAAAAGTTTGGCCCAAATTTTTTGGTGGTTAATTTTTAATGGTTTTGACTTCAAAGTTTAAAAATATGAAGCTTTTTGTACAAATAAGGTACTCTTCTCATACTAGATAGAAGCAGCAATTTCGAGAAAAATGCAATTGAATATTTCTCTACGAATTGATTTTTGGCTTTTCAATGTGCAAATCGAAGAGAAAATAAGCAGCAAACCTGGAAACAAATGACGTTTCTTTTTCGTTTGTGCTGAGGGCGTCATCAGTTACTAATAACATGCTATTCAGTTCAATTTTAGCAATCAGGTCTGTGAATATTAAATGGTAATGAAAACCACAGAAACTCTTACCCATCTCCAGCAGTTCGCATTACACCAAATGAGCTGAAATTTGGTGTCTGAAGTGGTTTCCGAGGAAAAATGAAACTGTCAAAATTTGGTTACATTTTTCCAACCGCCGCCATTTTAACGTAGATATTTCTTGTTTTTTCGTGGTTATTGAAAATTTGTCAAACTCCACAGCTTCTGCAGAGAGTTAGAGGGTTCAAACTTGGTACGTAGATTGAGTTAATGTTGAGGAAGTGCCTGTTAGAAGTTTCAACTACCGCGCAGGGACTATTTTGCTTCGCGATCAGTACACGATTCACTTCAGGAATGTTTTTTTCCAATAGAGGGTTGAACTTTGGTACGTGGATGGAGTTGATGTTGAGGTACGTTCCTTCGTTGGTTTCAACATGGTTTCTCAACCACGATGCACTTGGCAAATTCGTTTTTAATAAAATAAATCATTTTTTACTTTCCAATTCGGTTTGCTATTTAAGCTTGATTTTTCAAAATATAATTCAATCAGTTATAATCAAATCCACCTATTTACGCTAACCCAAATTCTAGAAGAGAAAGCAGCACGAAACCAAGAAGTACATCACCTGTACGTAGATCTAGCCTACGACAGTGTACCTTTAGTAAAACTGTGGGAGGCTCTTTAACATAGCAACATAAACATAGAAATAATGAAAGCGGCGAAGTCCTTGTACGCGATTCCACATCCAGAGTCAAAACCAACGAAGGATTAACATCTGGATTCACAATAACCAAGGGTTTTAAACAGGGCTGCTGTATATCCCCGATACTGTTTAAAATATACTTGGATTACGCGCTAAGGATATAGAAACGGAAATGCAATTGCATGGGAATGCCAGTAGATGACGACACGATAGTAAATACCCACTCTTTCGCGGACGACCAAGTGGTTATTGCAGAGGATATAGATGACAAGAAATATATGAGCCGAAAGCGCATCGAGGAGTACGGAAAGTAGGGTCTGAATGTCAACATTGCAAAAACGGAGTATATGTGCTAGGAGGACAATAAGAAGACCTACATCTAGCAACGGGCCAGATCATCAAACATTGCAATATGTACAAATACCTAGGAATGAAAATATATAAAGAGGGGACACTAGAAGAGGCAATATCGGACAGAAACGCGCAAGAAAATAGATCTACGTCCATGTTGAACAGTATTCGATGGGACAAAACCATTACAAAAGAAAATAAAAAAAAAGGATTAACAACCCCATCGTAAAAGTATTATAACATATAGCTCGGAGACATGGCCGTTAAAAGAATAAACAAAAAAAAACTAAAAGCCACAGAAATGGACTCCTGGAGGAGAGCGGCAGGAAAATCCAGGAGAGATAGAATCCCAAATGGACACATTAGGCAAGAAATGGGAATACAACACGACATTATTGATGACATTAAACTATACCACTGCAACCGATGTAAAATTGGGTCGACGCTGAATATTGTAACGAACGGTTGGATCTGAGGGCACGTCCAAAGAATGCTAGAACACAGAAAACCAAAGAAAGTACTAAACTGGACCCCAAAGGAAACCGAAAACGAGGAAGACCACGCAGAATTTGGAGAGACGGAGTGGACAAGGACATTCGAGAGACGGATCTGGAAGAAGGCTTGTGGATGAATAGAGAGGACTGGCGATTAGGAATCGGAAGACGTGAAACGTTGTTATAACCCGATATATATATATATATATATATATATATATATATATATATATATATATATATATATAAATATATATATATAAATATATATATATATATATATATATACGATGAATTTCGCGCGAAAAATACGACCTTAGTGATGGAGCTCTGCTAGTCACTAGTTTCATTTATTATAAATAAACAGAAATAAAAATGCCTTTCGTCTATTTCCAAACAATGTATTTAAAATATAAGTAAGGGAGAGGAAGGTAAGATGGAGACCCTAAGGGATTTTATTTATTTTCAGCCCCAATTATAGTGAAACTATGAATCCTTCTGATGTACTGCTATCGCCCGAATTTCAGTAATTCACTGTAATTTTTGTAGAGCTTTATTCACTATATTTTTCAACCTATGTCAAAGTCGCCATCTTAGCCGCTACTGCAAGTAAGATGAATACTGCTGGAGGGTAAGATGGCGACTAATATTTCTGACTGATATAAGACTATAACTGGATCTATATAAATGAAAAAGCATTAGAATTAATAGCGTTTTATTGCTTAGAAACAAAAATCACAAATCCAAGACTTGTGTTTGGCTTCTGCGTTAGTCAGCCCAGTGCAAGCTGCGTGTGCCCAATTGTGGCACTTCTTGCAATAGTTAGACAGTCACAAATTATGTATTTCTATTGCCGCTATAACAACAAATACTAAAAACAAAATAAAATAAATATTTAAGGGGGCTCCCATACAACAAACGCAATTTTTTTGCCCTTTTTTGCTCGATATCAATAATGGCAACAGGTAGGCACTTGAAATATTCACAAAATACCCAGTTGAATTTTTACTTTAATAATAAATAATAAAATTGAAATAAATATAAGGGGGGTATAGTCAATTGTACGGAACCCTTAGTGCGCGAGTCCGACTCGCACTTGGCATGGAGGTTTTTGCCTTGGTTTTCTGCATGTTTTCTTTGAGGCAGTTGGCAAAGTGACGACAGAATTAGATGGCTCAGCGATAAACTGAGTTGAAGATGACTGTCTTGAAGGGTAAGATGGAGATCACCATCTTATCCACCTACCTACGTCTCCATCTTACCCGACGACGTACTCTCTTCACCAAAAGTTTTTCATTCAAAAATAAGTTTTAGACTACTGTAAATGGATTCCGTACCTTAATAAAAACAGTAACGAAATAATGCAGAAAATTATATAAAAATACTCACCAATTACAAAGAATCCACTAATAGAATAAAAGAAATTTTTATTGCATCAAGTCGGTAAAAACAAAATTCCTAATGGTCACTGAAAAACGCAAAGCAAGCCGCTCTATAATACTGCAGATAATAGAAAAGTATCACAGACATTATAGCGTGCCCAACAAGTGCTACCACCTAGTTCCATAACATAGAAATTCCAGATAACCATCTTACCCGCCCTCTCTATCTTACCCTCCTCTCCCCTACTACCGGTTTCGACTATCACGTCATTGTCAAGTAAATGTAGACATACCAGGTAAAAACTATTTATATCTAACCCTTAAAGATTTAGGAGTGGAGAGGAGTTGAGGTCTGATTGGTTGTTTACAGTTTGGAATTCTGGTTTTTTCCTAAGCTTGTTAATTTCCACACTTTCCAACAGATTCATTGTGGTTCCTTTATTGCAAATATGTAGAATTTTGAGATATTTTATTGTGACTTTATGCCTTGTAGTAATAAATTAACACAAAAACATATTTACTGCAGAAATAGGACATAATAACTACATCAATTTTCTAGACCTGAAAATATCGAAAGAACATAATAAACTTTCATATATCTATGGAAAAGAAACGTTCACAGATGCAACTATTCCAATGGAATCTTTCAACCATTTAAATCACAAACTTGCGGCCTATAATTCAATGATTCACCGAGCTTTTTCCATCCCTCTATCAGATAAATATTTCAATATAGAAATTGTGAATTGCTTCAAATAATAATATTCCTATAATTTTTTAAAACTGAATTATCAATCGTAAAGAACAGAAACAAACTTCCCGGTTACTATACTCCATAATGGAAAATCCAGAAAGAAGATATGTTAGTATAAGTTATATTGGTCAATTATCAAATAATATTTCCAACTATTTTTCAAAATTTGGTATAACAACATCATTTTCAAGTGGGTTAAACTTAAGCAAACTATTATTTAATGCCAAACAAAAAACAGACAAGTATAAAAAATCTGGGGTATATAGAGTTGAATATGGTGAATGTCCTACAGCGTACGTTGGACAAACAGGACGAACTCGAACATATAAAAACTAAAAGGCATAAAATCACAATAAAAAATCTCAAAATTCTACATGTTTGCAATAAAGGAACCACAATGAATCAGTTGGAAAATGTGGAAATTAACAAGCTTAGGAAAAACCCAGAATTCCAAACTGTAAACAACCAATTAGACCTCAACTCCTCTCCACTCCAAAATCTTTAAGGGTTAGATATAAATAGTTTTACCTGATATGTCTACATTTACATCATTCGAGACCAGACCTCCCAAGAAGCAGCATCGCCCTGGGAAAGCGGTGAATTCGACGGCAAGCGACAGAAGACTGAAGACGACGAGAGTGAAAAGGACATCGATGGACAGTGATGTTAGTCCATTAGACACGAAGTAACTCAGACCGCTCCGCTAGTAAGGCGCAGCGCCCAACAGAGGACGGCACGGTGGGATGGAAGCGGATCGTCGGTTCGAAGACGACTGATGCTCGTTGCAGACGACGAGAGTGAAGATGGATATTAGATCACGATGTCGGAGTAATGGCCATTGCAGACGACGAGTGTGAAAATGGATGTTGGATCTCGAGGTCGGAGTGATGAGCATTGTTCAAGATCGAACCAACCTGGGATGAAGCGAACATACTTCCAGTCGACAGAGAATGCCACGGGCAGTCGTCAGGTATGTTTACTTGATTTCAAAATTAATGCGACGCGACGCAGAGAGATATACACTTGGATCTTGAAATATAGACACAAGGAAGAGAACAGGTTCTAGTGCTGACCGCAGCACGAGAGTCCTAATCTAAGTGTGAGACTGGAGGTTTAGTAGGCTTGTGCCCGGAAACCGAAAGAACAGAGGTGTTTTTAGTGGGTAGGCAATGTTGATATATATTTATATATATATCACCTATTGAATCCCACACAGGCCGGGTTCGCAACCGGTATCGCTTTTGAAGTTTTCACCTCGATTAAAAAAAAAAAAAATCTACATTTACTCGACAATGACGTGATAGTCGAAACCGGTAGTACTTATATTTTAAATACATTGTGTGGAAATAGACGAAAAGCATTGTTACTTCTGTTTATTTGAAATGAATTTCCATAAAATAAATAGTTCATCAATATCGCTAATTCATTTATTATGTTGGAATGAATAGATACTTGGTTCATAGTTGGGTAGTTTTGGTTTTAATTGAATGATGAATTTTGAAATTGCTTTTAGAGGAAAGTTTTCAAACGATTAGGCGAAACTGTTCTCGACTGGATCAATTGCATTTTCCATTCATTCTCGCACAACTGCGAATCCATTTAAAACTGAAAACAGTTAGCACGCTTATCACAATGATGCTAATTTCCGAATAAGTATTGCGAAGATAATTATAGTTTTTTCAGACTGAACTTCGTTCACAGTTCATTTTATCTGCTAACTAGAGTTTCCATCCAACTCAGACCTAGCTGCATTCCAATTTTCATTCGTTAAGCCAATCTCGCCGACAGAGATGAGAAATTAGTAGCAGATGAACGAACGCGCCTACAGCGCGAACGAATAATGTACCCTAATTGCGATGAAATGCTAGCCCCAAAGCGAATAGGGATGATTTTGAAATTTCGTGCTTCATTACAGGGGGTGATCGTATAAACATTTGAAATAAATAGTTTCAGAGAATTTGGTCGCGAATAACATTCATCTTGATATTTTCTTTATTCATATGTTTGATGTTGTTGGCCCGTAAATAATATAGAGTATTGCATACTAATATATATATATATAATATTATATATATATATATATATATATTATATATATATATATATATATATATATATGTATATATATATATATTACATATTTATATATATATATATATATATGTATATATATATATATATATATATATATATATATATATATAATAATTATATATATATAATATATATATATATATATATATATATATATATATATATATATATATATATATATTTTATTCGAATTGTTGTTGCCTGTGAACTATTTCTAATCTCTTGATAATTATTAGCAATAACAGGCTTGTTGAATCTTAAAAAACTAAAAAAAAAATAAAATCAAGTTTTTTAAGATTCAACAAGCCTGTTATTGCTAATAATTATCAAGAGATTATATATATATATATATATATATATATATATATATATATTTATATATATATATATATTTATATATATATTATATATATATATATATATAGTATATAATAATATATAATATATGTATATATACATACATACATATATAAATATAAACCAGCTACCCGGTAACGCGTTGATTGAGAATCAATTTTTTGAATACAAGATGACGAATGCCAGACCGGCTACGCATCACGAGACAAAATTAATTCTTCTAGAAATTACACAGATCTTGCTCCTAAATTTGGAGTGTTCGAGCTGTTTGCAGCAGATGTACGATGGTTTTTTACATTGAAGGATTTCGATTGTTTTATTTTGTTTCTCCATCTCCAAGTTTTTCCAACCATAATTTGGGCATGAATGAGTAATATATAAATATAAATATATATTTATATATATAATATATAAAATTTTCATGTCACGGTGTTTGTACTTAAACTCCTCCGAAAACCGATTCTCATGAAATTTTGTGTGCATATCGGTTAGGTCTGCGAATCGGACATCGTTTTTTCATCCCCCTAAATGTTAAGGGTTCTTAATTTTCAATTTATTAGACAAGTTTTTTTTTATGATACAGCATTCAAAATTATATACAACCCTAAATTTTCAAACCTTTACTCTATTTTTCCATGGCGATTTTTTTGAATTATTGTATCCACAGATTCGCAATAGGGTTGCAATATGGCAATCGAAAATAATAATAGTCAGTCTGAGAATAGGTCGTAATATATTTTTTCATACCTCCAAGTGATTAGGGTGGTCCACCCCAAACATTTTTATAAATTTTTTGGACAAAATTTTTTATTTTTATTTTTTTATGATGTTGCGTTAAAAAAATATACACAACTCTAAATTTTCTATCAACAACCCATATTTTTTAATAGCCATTTTAATAATTTAAACAACGTTTGCCGGGTCAGATAGATTGATTATATATATATATATATATATATATATATATATATATATATATATATATATATATATATATATATATATATATATTTATATATATAGATTGATAGATAGATAGAATGATAGTTTGATAGATAGAGAATTAGAGATACATCGGCAGATCTATAAATAGATAGAAAGATAGATAGATGAAATTAATAATTTATATGGCAGAACAAAGTTTGCCGGATCAGCTAGTATATATATATATATATATATATATATATATATATATATATATATATATATATATATATATAAATGCATATGAGATTCCCGTAGTAAAATATAGTATTCTCAATAATGAATAAACCAAGATTTTCACAGTACGTATGTGTACTATAAACCTGTAATCCCTTTCGATTTAAATACTACTCGATGAGAATTTCCCGCCACACTGCAAGCTTCCACTCAATTATATACCAAGAAATGGAAAGTCGAATTACCCGTTAATTATTACTGCTTCTATCCCGAGCGAATCTTGCACTGTTATTAATAGAAGTTATAAATTTCTGATATGCCCTTGGCAAGGCATTCACAAAATTGGAGTTGCCGCCTGTAGGCATTGAAATATGGGATAGATTTTGCATTCCATTGATGAGTATTTTAATTGCTAGTTCTGGTATATGGAGAATATCGGGGGTGTTCAAAAATTAGGCGTAGTAATGTTGATATATGAAAAAAATTTGGTTATATTTATGAACAAAATTAGTTCAGAAATTGAAATTGAGAAAGATTAGATAGCTCAAAAAATGAGAAGAACATTTGGAATTGAAATTTATTGATATACTTATACTACGTATTTAGGCTGGAAGGAAACTACAGTTGAAGAAATAGTGTTGAGAAGTGTAAGTACTAGTGGGTAGGTATTACATGTATTTTTTAATTCCAACATCAAAACTAGCTAGCTCTCTTCAGATTGTAAAGGCATTGAATAAATTCTGAATGAAAATACCAATATCATTCCTCTGGAATTTGAGTAATAATTTGATAAAAATGATATCATAATACTAATGGATTTATCATGTAATATTTTTTTAGCAGAAAATATTGTTTCTGGAAAGCTACCACATATTCTAATGAACGTTTCTCTATCTCATTGAGAATGAATGGTGTAGAAGCTATTCTTCACACCCTTACTTTATATCGCTAAAACCGAATCATTTAGGATGATTTCCTTCAATCAAGTTAAAAGCACAGCTCACGATATTTCCTTTTTTTTCATATATAACTAGTGCTTTTTGAGTGGTAAAGAAACTGCTTAGAAACAGAATTCTGACTTAGAAATCTTGAAGTATTCGATTAAAATTTTCCTTTGATCCAAAATTACGGGTTTACAGGATAAGCAACAGCGCTGTAGGCATCTATTTTACTTCATAAAAACAATTATTATCATCGAACAGATGGAAATTTTTTTTTTCATTTTTGAATTGATGAGGCCATTATTCGATGAAAATCAATTGTTAACATGTTCGAGAAATGAAACTCTGAGTTTAACAATTTTCACATATGATAAAACAACAACAGTTGCACACTGCGATTCGCTGATACTACAGCTTCTTCAGATGCGAATTTCAAACTAAAACTAAAATATTTAATGCAAGAATAAAGTATAAACTTTAAAATAAAAACACTTGGCTTATGTTTCACAATATAAAAAATATTTAGTTACTGTGTAGCAGTAACGAAAGTCGACATGTTTCGAGTTACGAACTCATTATCAAGACTGACTACAGGAGAGTATTACATCCTAATTTATAAAACAGACAAAAGCAAAGGTGATACCTGAAAATCAATTTGTTCGTTTACAAGGGGTAATTGACTATTATGGGCGGAACTTATTTCGAGAATTTCAAGAAGGTCAAGGCGTTTTCCTTTGTTACCTGAATGTAACAATTTGGTTTTGTTGAAATCCAGGAAGTGATTGAATTTTATACAATGTTCAGAAAAGCCAGTGGTATTTTTGTTTTGTAAAATTGACTTTTTATGTTCTTCAACACGAATATTTATATTCCTTCCTGTCTGTCCAATATAGAAAGCAGGACATTCGTCGCAAAATATTTTGTATACACACAAATATGTTGAAGAACATAAAAAGTCAATTTTGTAAAAACAAAAATACCACTAGCTTCTCTGAACATTGTATAAAATTCAATCACTTCCTGGATTTAAACAAAACCAAATTGTTACTCTCAGGTAACAAAGGAAAACGCCTTGACCTTCTTGAAATTCTCGAAATAAGTTCCGCCCATAATAGTCAATTACCCCTTGTAAACGAACAAATTGATTTTCAGGTAACACCTTTGTTTATGTCTGTTTTATAAATTAGGATGCAGTACTCTCCTGTAGTTAGTCTTGATAATGAGTTCATAACTCGAAACATGTCGACTTTTCGTTACTGCTAAATACAGTATCTAAATATTTTTTATATTGTGAAACATAAGCCAAGTGTTTTCATTTTAAAGTTTATACTGTATTCTTTATGATGTTTCACCAAGTGATGTGCGAGAATTCAATCTCAGTTATCTAATACAAGGTTTGCATAGTACAATTATAAATTTGGGAAATCCATTCTGGGATTCTAAGAACAAACTACCTTTTTTCATTGAAAAGGTTGAGAAGGGGGGAGCTATTTACATCCAATTGGATGTCAAGTAACTTCTGGGAATTTTTATGCCTATTAATTTCTAAAGTTTCCATAAAATTTAATTTTGAACCTTCTGTTCGGAGATATATAATTTCGAAATCCGAATTGAAGTCATGTTTCTATTTTATTAAATGGCTAGCATAAAATTGAATCTTCGTTATGATTTATGTAACTTCGCCTGTGTCCAGTAATCCTATTTTTGAAATTTCAATACCTCCGACCTACATAATATATTTTATCGCAATTTCCAAATTTAAGTTTATAAACTCCCGATTTACTGAGCTTATCTATTTTCGACTTGTATTTTATGTATTTTCTTAGAGTATCTCTTGTTCAGAACAATATTAGACCAGACATTTTTAAAGCCTCTTGGCAACATTTGGTATATTGTTATGACCATATATTAGCATGAAATTATTGAAACCAATAATGATAAAAATTCCATAATAATTCACTGAATTATTTTAAGATTTGAAATGTCCCTTTTCACAAACGGAAGAAAGAAAATTCATTAATTAATTTTCCAATTATCGTATTTCTAGAGGGATAAACTGAGTGAGATTAAGATAGAATTTGTAGTAACTTATCTAATCTCTATAAAATCTTAAAGTGTAATTGGTTTTATGTTGGTTCACGTAGATAATCCTCATTTTAATGGAAAGATTATTTCGAGATTAGGAACTTTCAATTATAATCGAATTCCTCTCAGGCATTAGTACGCATGATTCGAGAATAAGTTTGGGATGCCATACATCAAGAGAGAGAGAACATTGGATTGTGAAACAGATAATTTCGTAACTTTTCTATTTGTTCAGCAGAAATTTAATCAACTTGAAATTACGAGTTCATATTTGAGATTTTAACATTTTTTTTTTCATCTCTGTGTATCACCGGTACAAACATACAAAATATATTTGAATTTTAAAATATTTTATTGAATAATTTCGATTTACACATACGTCTTTTTATTGGAACTAAGGTCCTTATTCCACGTCACACTCCAGACACTTGGAGAATGAAAGCTGGCCTGAAAATGTGTAACAGTGAAAGTAACATGTGCGTCAGCAGTTTTCTTATATGCTTATGTGATTATAGGCAGCCGTGTGAGTTGAAATACTTATAACCTCTCTTATTTATTCAATGACTCTTCTCTTCTTCTTCTACCCTGTCCGTTCACGAACGTAGGTCATCATCATGTGGGCCACCATATTAGTTACCATTATCTTGTTAACAGAGATGCTCGGAACAGAGATGTCGTTGATTTATGGAACCAGTTCCTCAGATTCCGGAGCCACCATGTTCTGCGGCTTGGTGCTCTTCTTCCGGCTATTTTACCTTGTATTATCAGATGTAATATGTTGTATCGTCCTGGGTATTGCATCACATAGGCAAAATATTCTAGTTTCCGGGCTTTTATTGTTTTAATAATTTCCTTCGTCAGGCGGTTTAAGACTTCTTCATTACTTGCTCTGTCTACCCAGCTTATGCGTAGTATTCTGCGATACACCCACATCTCAAAGGCCTCAAGTTTAATGCGTCAGTGTCCAGCTCTCGACCCCGTACAACAGTACTGAGAATATGTAGCATCTTACAAGGTTCATTTTAAGTTTCAGACCAATATTTTTACCGCATAGGAATTTCTTCAACTTAAAGAAAGTGGCTCTGGCTTTCTCAATGCGTATTCTAATTTCCTTGCTCATATCCCAGTTGCTATTCATATTAGAACCCAGGTATGTGATGTTTTCTGTTTTTGCAAGTTGTGTACCATATACCGTAATGGCCGGTTCGTCTATAAGCACCTTGCTCACTATCATATACTTGGTTTTTTCGTATTAAGTTTCAGGCCGTATTCGTCGCATTGCCTTGTAACATTATAAATTAGTTCTTGTAATTGTAATTAAACAATTGATTGAGTTCTTAATTTAGTTACAAGAACTAAATCAATGACTCTAAAACGTTGTTATTTTTTTAATAGTGAAGAGTGAGATTAAGAAGTTGATGATAGTTATATTGAAGTTAGGTAAGCATAAGTGTTTGTAAATTTTACTAAGATAATCTATATAAATATGAAATGTGAGTATGATATCAGTGTATTATCATAGATAACATATGATTTGGAAGTGGAGAATTAATTATAATTTTAATAAATACTATCTTTCTGCAGAATTTGTGTGAAATGGCAGTGGGAATGTTACGCCGAGATGGGCTCCGATGATTGGCCGATATTCGGACGACGATTATTCGCAAGAAGCTGTAAATGGCCTCAAATTGTTCAAATTCTAGGTTTTCATTACTTCATTTATTTTATATTCGAAAAAACTTCGTATCCCCAAAAAACCCGGTCAAAGTTGAAAAGCGTACAATTTGAGCACATTTTGAGCTTCCTGCGAATAATCATCGGCCGAGTTACGGCCGATTACCAGAGCGCGTCTCAGCGAAACATTACTACCCCCTCTAGTCTTACTACACCACATTTTCAACTGGCAATATGCATTTTCCCACACTCCCACGCCTCCTGGACGAAAATCGGAAGAGAAAACGCGTTCAGGAAAATTTGCGAATTTAAATGCTGTTAGCAGTAATCTAATAGAATCAAATCAAATGAAATATGCTTCATTGTCTTAAAATTATACATTTAAAAAATATAGGAAATGAACAATGTAAAACATAAAAATAAACACATATCAATCAAAAAATATACAAACTAAACAATGTAATACCTAGAAATAAAAATCACACCACATTTCTATAAAAAATATATACAAACTTCACAATAGAACCGAGAGTGACAAATCCTGCGTTATTCAATTTGGTCATATCGATCAATCAATGGTCAGAATAGTAGTTCTCTATATAGGCCAAGCTACAGAGATTTTTTCATGTAAAAAGTGTTAGAAGAAAACCAGCTCCGCCATTGTGTGTAAAATAGTTCCAGATGATATAGTGATATGTTTTTCACTCGACTTTATTATTAATGTCTTTGTTTTTAACAATTTTATGCAAAAAATCGCGTTTTTTTAGTTTTTTGCTTATAAAATTGAAATTATCAGTTTAATTGTGATGGTGTCAATAGACTTATTGTAGAAAATGAAAAGACGAAAAAAATGAGAGGTCGGACGACTCGATGAGACCCTTAGTCTGAGGGAAAATTGGAAAAAATCGTCTAAAATTCAGTTTTTTCAAAAGTTCATAATTCGGCCAGTATTAGCTATTGATATGAACTTCATTTTTGCGAAGATCAGGAACTGTCCAATGCATAGTTTTTGATCTGTGGCCATTTGATTATGTTACTATGCAATTTTCCAGCAGACCTGAATGCGACAGGTTTGGTCCGATTTCAATTTACTAAAAAGATTTTGAAAGTAGAATCCTCATAGTTCAAAACGTTCATCTTGGTTTACCATAAAAACGCTGAGAAATATGTTAAAAATAAAGCTGAACATGACGAAAAACGGCCGAGCGCGTAAGAGTAGTTGAAGAGTGGGGGTAGAGCAGCAGGCAAGGAGAAGTATGACATTCGAAAGCGTCGGCATTTTGAACGTGACAGTAATTTCTAAACGTTGTCAGATAATAATTGTAAACCCCCACTCTTCCTGATCTTCGCAAAAATGAAGTTCATATCAATAGCTAATACTGGCCGGAGGATCTACGCTACAACTCAAAAAATAACCGAGTTATGAACTTTTGAAAAAACTGCATTTTGGACGGTTTTTTCCAATTTTCCCTTAGACTAAGGGTCTGATCGAGTCGTCCGACCTCTCATTTTTTTCGTCTTTTCATTTTCTACAATAAGTCTATTGACATCATCACGATTATTCTGATAGTTTCAATTTTATAAGCAAAAAACTAAAAAAAACGCGATTTTTTGCATAAAATTGTTAAAAACAAAGACATAAATAATAAAGTCGAGTGAAAAACATATCACTATATCATGTGGAACTATTTTACACACAATGGCGGAGCTGGTTTTCTTCTAACACTTTTTGCACGAAATGCTCACTCTAAATCTCTGTAGCTTGGCCTAATAGAGTAATAAGGTCTATCAAGAATATAAGATTTAGTTCGTTTCCGAAAATTGGCCAAGGAAGTTAAAGATTTTAATTCCTCTGGAAGGTGATTGTAAATTTTCTTAGCATTGTAAATGATGGACTTTTTTGTTAATTCATAGGAAGGAATAAGGAGGTGAATATGATGTCATGAAGATCTGGTGGAATACCCGTGCTGTGACACCAAGGATATGGCATGAAAATACTCATGAATCAAGCACACAGATTCAAGTAAATATAAAGAAGGAAGCGTCAAAATTCCATTTTTCTTGAAGTAAGGTTTGCAATGAGCCCTATTTTTCAGTACCTACAAACATATAACGAATTGCTATCTTCTGCAATTTGAGAATGGTGTCAAGTTGTGAAGAATTACATGAACCCCAGAAGGGAAGACCATAACGAAGATGAGATTCGAACAATGCAAAATAGGCAATTCTTGTAGAAGCCGTATCTAGTTCACTTGAGATGGATTTAATGGCGAAACAGGCCGATGATAATTTTTAAGCTGAGACATGCACATGCTGTGAAAATTTGAGATTATTTTCGATAAAGAGGCCTAAAAATCTGACAGAATCGACTATTTTAATGGCATAGTTTTGCTGGAATAGATCCTGGGAGTTATCTCTATAAAACAAGGCGACGGTTTTATCTACGTTGAAGCAAAGTATGTTTGCATCAGACCAGGACTTGATCAATCCAAAATCAATTGTCATTTCAGAGTGAATCTCTGTAATTCATACTAGATTACTTCGCATAACTTGCAGGTACATACTTGATAAGCAATAATTCATCATTCTGAAAATTGCGGATGTCTCGATTTCCCCGGTGGCCATAAAAACGAACTGCTTGAAACATTGAGACCATCTGACGAATAAAGAAACAGAAGATAATCGTGCCAAGAATATGGGGGAGATTTATGATACTCCTTGCCTTCTTCACCACTAATAATAACCCTGCTGGCATGAGGATAACGTGTCGTGAAATGTGGAAAGGTCAAGAAATCCATGTTAGGTTTTATCACTGCGGCCTGATTTCAACGCAAAATTTGTGGTCGATACCTCGTTTGGGAACGCGGAAAAGACCTATAGTCGATAATAATACCATAATGCAGACATAAATCGCTCGAATTAACCATTATGAGGCCAGAGAAGTCGTATAAAGTCGTAATTTGAGCTTTATAAGTACTGCTGACGGTTATCAGAAATAACGAACGATGGAAGACACCGTAATATATTTTTATTTTTAGAAGGTCGAGTGATTCTGAGAGTGATTGGATTAAACGTACAATATCTGTTAGAAATTCACCAACTAGTACGGTTATTAAATTTTATTCTGACTGAATATCACTGAAACCATTCACACGTATCTGAATCTGAGGAAATAAGAAATGATAATAATATAAAGGAATAATTTATAGCCTAATAGTAATAGTCTAGTCAACAAGTACTTTTTTTGTTCAACTTTTTTCAGCAGTCTCGGCAAAATATGAGTAAGGTGTCATTCGAAAATAAAGTTCCGCTCACGAAAATTGTGAAAGTTATAAACAATTGACTGGAAAAAAGAGAGGGGTTTTGTTTTTGCAAATATCTCAAAAACCAATTCAGATTTTTGATATCGAAAAAATGATTCGAAAAGAGAAGTAAATTTCCTGAAAGAGAGTTTCTGCCGGAACTGTAGGATCGATAATTATAATTTTTTTAGAGGGGTAAAAATTTGGCCGAAAACGGCTAATCTGGCTTGCGCAAAACACGCCCATTTAGGACACTTGAACAATAAACATTATTTAACAATATTAAATACGAAAATTAAGAAAGTTAGGCGCTAACTGGATAGTTGATGAATGAAAAATGATTCCATTTCAAAAAATTTTTATCGCTATTTTTCAATCAGTTATACAATATTCAATTAATAATTTTTTGCTGCTTGAATAAGAACATTGCAAGTGCGATAACTGTTGAACTGTAAATCTGAGAAAATTATAAATATTGATCCTACAACTCGGGAGTCAAGACTTTATTATAGGAAATTTCTTCCTCTTTCTGAATATCGAAAAATCTCAATTGGTTTTTGAGTTATTTGCAGAAAACCAAACCACTCTTTTCATCTTCCAGTGAATTGTTTGAAACTTTTACAATTTTCGCGAGCGGAACTGTATATTTTTCGAAAAATATCTAACATTCTACTCCGAATCGAATGACACCTTGCTCATATTTTTCCTAGACTGTTGAAAAAAGTTGAACAGAAAAGCGCTTGTTGACTAGACTATATATCCATCCTGAAAGACAATTCTAAATATTATATCTATCTATTCAGTCCAAAATCTATCACATTAATCCTACAATTTTCATTCAGTCAAATGAATCCATCATTGACATATATATATATATATATATATATATATATATATATATTTATATATATATATATATATATATATATATATATTTACAATTTTTTGTTGAATTCATTAAAGCATTTACAATATTTTAAAGTTGTTGGCAAATCATTTAATAACTTATTTCCATTACTTAATGTGGATTAATGTATCAATTTGGTGTTATATGTATCAATAAATAGATCATCTCAATGTCCCGTCTCATATTTGTGCACAAAACTGACCTAATATATATTTTCACTTGAAGAAGTTGATGATATATAATTTGAATTGGCCGTTTATAGGTCAAGTGAATATGACATTTGTTACTGATAATATATATTTCACATCATTAGCAACTACTTTGAAATAGCCAAAGAATAGTTTTTTTATAGTTTTTCGATTTAGACGGAGTATACAGGTAAACTTGCGAATAAAACTCCAGAGATTCCTTGACCTATTCTCAAAACTATTTTGTCCTATAATGATTTCTGAACAACCCCTTTGTTTCGAAGATAAAGGGTAAACAAAATTTGCGACAGTTACAACATTTTCTTATCAAAAAGTACATGTGACGATGCTCAATCTACAATAAATGTTCGAAATGACTTCTTCCAGCTTATATACAAGCATAAACAATGGCTAAACACCCCTTGTGGGGTCGCGCCGCATAAATGCTTTCTAGATCCGCTTTCTGGGGTGGACCAATCCGCATACCTATAATTTCTCGCTTTTTCTATTCCATAGAGTCCTGTCCTTAGCTTTTTCTTTCCATCCAGCGACACTTGTTCTTGAATCCTCCTCCACTTCCTTCAGCCACTCAGATCTGGGTCTTCCTCTCCTTCTCCTACCTCCTGGTTCCCACTCCAGCACTGAGCAGACCATTGCATCCTCTCCTGGATTCCTTCTTATTTTCTCTATATCTTCGCCGTTTATTTCTCTTAGTATTTCATAGTGTATCCATGGCCTGAACTGGATACCAGCATTCAATCTTTTCGTTATTGAGTGCCGAACTCTTTCAAACACACCAGGGTCGTTTCTCATTAAGTTACACCCAGCAATTATTCGATTTGGCAAGTCGTCTAAATTTTCCACTGGAGTAGTCTCAGATATCTCCAAAAGAAATAATCCAGGGGGTTTAAGTCAAGGGATCGAGCAGGCCATACGTGTGTCTCACCTCGACCAATCCAGCGATTTTCATATGTTGCTGTTAGAGAATCACGAGTAACCAAACTGAGATGTGGTAGAGCTCCATCGTGCATAAACCATATGCAATTATTGTCACCAATGGTACATCCTGTACTTAATGATTTCAACAATTATAGAATATACTTGTCGCAAATTTTGTCTGTATCTTCGAAACAAAGTGATTTTTCAGGAATCATCATATTCTAAGAATAGGCTAAGGAATAACCCATTGAATTTTTGCCACATTTTTACCTATCACCCTGAATATGAACGCACTAATATCAGGAATTTATTTTCCAGTAGTATCAAAATAAGTCGAATATCCAGGTTCTCGAAAATGTTATTATTGTTTTTATTAACCGATTATAAGAGAATTCTCAAATATATTTACTATCGAAGTAACGCAATAAAATAAGAGGGCTAGCTCCTTATTTCTCACTCAATATATCAAGCAATTCATAATTTAATTATGTTTTTACTCCATTTCGTTCTTCCGATAGCAAAAACCTCCCCAAATAAGCACAAACTTATCGAAATCAAATCAAATATACCCTAGTTTGCTGAAGAGGCATTTAATTTTTTTCCAACTTGAAACTTATTCGCTTTCCTTCGTTCCTTTGTGTCCTTTCATAGATTTATAGGATCGTTTTTGTGTACACGAGTTCCGAATTCAGTTTATTGTGAGTGTTCATCCAGCCTATTTGGGAAATTGTGGAGGATCTCAATGGGGTCCACAGGGTGATCTAAGAAAACCCCAAGACAGATTGGGTAAATAACAGGCGAATTCAGTTCAAGTTCTTCTAGTATTTTTTTGATAGAATGAATTGAAACTTGAGCTTATTAATAATTTACGAGAATAAAGGTTCCCAAGCTGTGACTAATCCAAACTTTGCCCGAAATTGCTTGATCTCAGTGATCGGACTCAAACTGCTGATTAAATTTCATAATTATCGAAAAGTGAATATGAATTAATTGTTATTAGCAAGTTTTCACTTTGGAAACCTGCTTATTAAAATGGGTGCGATTAGCAAAGTTGGACCTAGGACCAAGATAGTTTTTCATTTCATGACTTTTTATGATGCTTGGCACCAAAAATTCAATTTCATATATATATATATATATATATATATATATATATCTATATATATATATATATATATATATATATATATATATATATATATATATATATATATATATATATATATATATATATATATATATATATATATATATATATATATATATATAATTATATATATATATATATATATATATATATATATATATATATATGAAATTTTTCGTATGTTCGTATGTATGTGCTTGTGTATTTTAGCGTTGTTTACACGATAACGGGCGCAATTTTCAAGCAATAGAATTGAAAGTTTGTGAATAGATAGTTTCGCATGATATCTTGGATGGGATTGTTGAGGGGTTGACCCCCTTGAGGGGAAAATGAATCTTGTTTACAAGACAGAAGGCGCAATTTTGTAGCAATAGGGTTGAAAGTTTGTATCTAGGTAGTTTTGTATGATATCTTGAATGAGATTGGTTTTGGTTCGAATTGGTTGAGGGATTAACCCCCTGGGTGAAAAATGAATCTTGTTTACACGATAAAGTTCGCCATTTTGGAGTAATAGGGTTAAAAGTTTTAGACCACAAGCCCAGTCAAATTTTCAGGGGGTGATTTCATACACCGCCAGTCATATATATTCTTGAAGTACTTTTCGAGAAACAAACTTTAGGCACTATGCCGTCAATTTTCCGCGGTACAGGTGAGTGCACAGGTGAGTTGAAATGTCGTAAAAAAGGGGGTACTTTTTGATCACATTATACATGACGGCAGTATTCTCGTTGAAGAGACAATGAAAAAAGAATGCTTTAAAACCCAGTGCCGTCAAAAAATAACGGTACCGGAAGTCAGAATTTTTTTTTGAAATCGGCGATTTTACCCCCCTCCCCAGTTAATCGAATACTTGACGGCGTTGATTCAGTTAACTTAACCTTTCCTTAAAAAACTATAATACATCAATGCCGTCAGAAAAGGGGGGTACATAGGGTCATAAATCGCGAATCAAAACCCGATTTTTACCCCTTGTGGGGTGGTCATTTTATACAACCTAAAATTTAGCTGTTTCAATGCTATATCCTTCAAAGATAACGTAGTTTACTATGCCGCCAATTTTATATGGTACAATACGCTGAAAATGCATTTTTCATGTCAAAAAAATACCGTTTCGGCTATCCTATGGTTCTATGTTAATAGAGGTGATTTTATTTTGCACGGAATTCATTTGATTTGAACCAGGAATGTTTAAAGTGACATTATTAAATAATACCGTAGATATTTTGTAGAACTAAGCGTAAAAAAAGCTTTGTGCAATGACCCTGTTTGCCGCCAGTTTTTGAGACCATTGCTCCGAAAACGAAGCATAGACCATGAAAACGAATATTTCTAAGATTATCGTTAAAATTTTGAAATTCTCATTTTACGTAAAGTTTCCGTTTAATGTTGACGGCACCACAATTTTTAATTACTATTTAATATGGTCAATATTATATTGATAATGCCGTCTTGTAATTTTTGACCAGAATCATAACCAAAATGGTAGTTAAAGTAAGCCAAAAGTAGCAAGAGATTTAACGTCAAATGCATAAAATATGACAAAGGAAAATTGACGGCACCAACTTTTCTATGTTTTTTAATGTTTAAAGAGGTTTTATAAACAATAATATTTCAAAAATAAACTCTTATAAATGTGCAGGCAATTTTCAAAGTTTTCAAAATTCTTAAATTTTTTCATTTTTATTTTTGTTCTGTATTTTAATTGGGTACCATGAATTATTGACGGCATAACAATAAGACCATAATAATTAGTTACAACTTTAAAAAAAACCATATGCCGTCCTGAAATAAATGACCTTATAAGAAAAAATTGATTTTTAGCTCTAAAATTTTAGTAATTTTTTTATTTATTTTTGCATGAACCATAATTTTTTGACGGCACAATGTTTAGAACACTTAATAAATGTTGATTGAAATTTAGAAATTGGTGCCGTCAAATTCTGAATGACCACCCCACAAGGGGTAAAAATCGGGTTTTGATTCGCGATTTATGACCCTATGTACCCCCCTTTTCTGACGACATAGATGTATTATAGTTTTTTAAGGAAAGATAAAGTTAACTGAATCAACGCCGTCAAGTATTCGATTAACTGGGGAGGGGGGGTAAAATCACCGATTTCAAAAAAAAATTCTGACTTCCGGTACCGTTATTTTTTGACGAAACTGGGTTTTAAAGCATTCTTTTTTCTTTGTCTCTTCAACGAGAATAGTGCCGTCATGTATAATGTAATCAAAAAGTACCCCCTTTTTCACGACATTTCAACTCACCTGTGCACTCACCTGTACCGCGGAAAATTGACGGCATAGTGCCTAAAGTTTGTTTCTCGAAAAGTACTTCAAGAATATATATGACTGGTGGTGTATAAAATCACCCCCTGAAAATTTGACTGGGCTTGTGGTCTATTTGTAGGTAGGTATTTTCGAAAGATATCTAGGATGATATTGGTTCTGGTTCGAACTGGTTGGGGGGTTGACTCCCTGGCGGACGAAATAAATCTTGTTTAAATGACAAAGGACGTAATTTTCGAGCAATAAGATTGATAGTTTGTGAGTAGGTAGTTTCGTATGATATCTGGGATGGGATTTTTGGTTTGAAATGGTTGGGGGGTTGATCCCCCAGGGAAATAAATCTTGTTTACACGATAGAAGGCGCAATTTTGGTACCATAGGGTTGAAACTTTGTAGGTAGGTAGTTTGTACGATATCATGGATGGTATTCATTTCTATATGATTTGGTTGGAGGGTTGACCCACCGGAGGAGGAAATAAATCTTGTTTACACGATAAAGTGCGCAATTTTATAGAAATAGGGTTTAAAGTTTATAAGTACAAATTGGTTAGATGGTTGATCCCCCAAGGAGGAAATAAATATTTTTTACACATTAGAGGGCGCTTTTTTTTAAATTTGGAAAAATTATGAAAACCTGCTCTTCTAATGCGATAGAGTTTTTGATTTTAAATTCATCAGTTCATACTCAATTTCACACATTTCAATCGCATTCATGAATTTAGTCCTAATGAAGTACCACATACCTAGAGTTAAAGTGTTATATCTACATCAATAAATTGCCCAAAATTAGAACTACCAACGTTCATATTCGCATAACATTACTTAACAATCAAATAATTGAGTACTCTAATCTGTAATTTCAACATAAAAACATTTTTTTTCATTAACTAGAATAGTCTATACAACAGAATTCGTAATTCTTGATACAACCACGTTTTCCACCCCAAATCTCTACTTTAATAACCCTCACACGAATGGTTGTCGTTAAACCAACCCCTTTCATTCGGAAAAAAAGCGTGACTGTCTGAAGAAAAAAGCGATGCGACTTTTTGTTCGGTTGAAATATATCCTCCACATTTTCGGGCAGAGGGATGATAAATGGCTTTTGGTAAATTCGGGCGGCTGTTGTTGAGGACAACTTTGAATTTGCCGTTTTAGAGTGCATAATAATGCCAACTTGGATCTGGAATTGTTTGGCCAAGCAATGCTGAAATTAGAAGTTCATACTTAATTGTACAAACTTACTGATGTAGAAAATATATTGTCTAATATATACTCACATGAATTTATGAAATTTTTGAGTGAAATATTTTAATATAAATGTATACATACATATATATATATATATATATATATATATATATATATATATATATATATATATATATACATATATATTTATATATATATATATATATATATATCTATATATTTATTTGTTTGAATTGTTGTTGCCTGTGAACTATTTTCAACATTTAGATAATTATTAGCAATAACAGGCTTGGTGAATCTCAAAAAACTCGATTTTATTAAGAAGTTGACGTTTCACTATGATATTCGTAGCTTCTTCAAAACTTCTGAAATATTGAAATTTCTTTAACATTCATTGATTTGAAAAAAAGATAAATAGTACCCTATTCTTTAACTTTTCAAAATCAAAATAATTTGAACCTATTTCGAAAATTACGTGGGTAAAGGTTTCTGTGGTTTCCCTTACCATCTACTAATAACAGATTTGAATGTTAATATATGACTAAATAGCACGTAATGAATAACAGAGAACGGCCACAGCCGAAAAAATTTTTGATGAAACATAGTATCTTTTTAAACTATTCAAACTTTTGCAAATCAATAAATATCAAAGAAATTTCAATATTTCAAAAGTTTTGAAAAAGCCACGAATGTCGTGGCGAAACGTCAACTTTTCAATAAAATCAAGTTTTTTGAGATTCACCAAGCCTGTTATTGCTAATAGTTATCTAAAAGTAGTATATATATATATATATATATATATATATATATATATATATATATATATATATATATATATATATATATAAGTAAGAATTATTCGTGTTAAACGGAAAACACGCCCGTGGTTATAAAATTAAGTGAACTAGGACATTTATTTGAAACTAATCAAACAAACCTCCTAGCGGAGCTGGTTATAAGAGTTCACGAAGCATCGAAATATCAACATCTACCCCAGACGGTAATTGTTCGAAATGTTAATTTGTTTATCACAATCGATGTAAATTGATAGACAGACTGTTTCGCCCTTATCGGGGCTCATCAGTATCATCCATCCACCAAGAGTGATAACCAAACCAACATTTCAAACGGTCATACATATTTCTTCTAGTAACTCCATGACATATAAATATGACACAGCGCCACCAGTCTTAAACAATTGAACCACATCTTTCAGAACAGAAGAAAACATTTCGGCAACGAGAACTAGTACGTCCGGACACCCGAAGGTGGCTACCATATTCGCTGAGCAAGAGTAAAGCTGACACATCAATTTCGATGTGATTCAACATTACACACCGCAGGCAGCAATCGCCCCGAATTTTATCGCAATGGCAAATGAATATAAGTAAGAATTATTCGTGTTAAACGGAACAAACCTCCTAGCTCCGCTAGGAGGTTTGTTTGATTAGTTTCAAATAAATGTCCTAGTTCACTTAATTTTATAACCACGGGCGTGTTTTCCGTTTAACACGAATAATTCCTACTTATATTCATTTGCCATTGCGATAAAATTCGGGGCGATTGCTGCCTGCGGTGTGTAATGTTGAATCACATCGAAATTGATGTGTCAGCTTTACTCTTGCTTAGCGAATATGGTAGCCACCTTCGGGTGTCCGGACGTACTAGTTCTCGTTGCCGAAATGTTTTCTTCTGTTCTGAAAGATGTGGTTCAATTGTTTCCGACTGGTGGCGCTGTGTCATATTTATATGTCATGGAGTTACTAGAAGAAATATGTATGACCGTTTGAAATGTTGGTTTGGTTATCACTCTTGGTGGATGGATGATACTGATGAGCCCCGATAAGGGCGAAACAGTCTGTCTATCAATTTCCATCGATTGTGATAAACAAATTAACATTTCGAACAATTACCGTCTGGGGTAGATGTTGATATTTCGATGCTTCGTGAACTCTTATAACCAGCTCCGCTAGGAGGTTTGTTTGATTAGTTTCAAATAAATGTCCTAGTTCACTTAATTTTATATATATATATATATATATAGGTATATATATATATATATATATATATATATATATACATATTTACATATACATATAATTAAATATTTCACAAGAAAATTTTATCAATTCATGAAAGTATAAGAGAGTCCTCTATTCTCTATTCGCAACTCTTTCACCCTGTATCAAAAAAAGCGTGAACGTACTTATGTTCATATGAACTTTTTGTCTTAAATTCATGCACATACTAATCTCCTTAAATATTGACATTCAATAAGAACACCATGTATATATATATATATATTTAGGTATATATATATATATATCTATATATATATATATATATATATATATATATATATATATATATATATATATATATATATATATACATATTAATAATTGAAAAAGTATTAATTGCCGAATAATTTGAATGAATTTAATGAAGGTTAATAGGAACTCAGCAAGAGCATCGAATTTAGAATCTTTTTAGCTATAGCAATATCTTTCTTCTTCAGGGTCTAAAAACTATGTAATAAAGCACAACTTCCAGATTCCTAACAACTTACAGCTAGTGATCAGTCAGTAAACCAACCAACATACAAAACATTAAGAGTAAGAATTATTTCACATAAAGCTGCAACCTACAACAAAACTTGAAAGAATCTATTTCGCAAAATGAAAAGAACAACAGAAGTACAGGTTAAAAACTCATGTCAAAACAAATGACATTTCTATGGTCTCACGCAACATATATATATATATATATATATATATATATATATATATATATATATATATATATATATTATATATATATATATATATATAAATATATAAATATATATATATATATAAATATATATATATATATATATATATATATATATATATATATATATATATATATATATATATATATATATATATATATATATATATATATATATATATATATATATATATATATAATATATATATATATATATATATATATATATATATATATATATATATATATATATATATATATATATATATATATAATATATATATATATATATATATATATATATATATATATATATATACCTGCGCAGTCGCCATTCTGTTCAACAGTACATTTTGTATCAAGTAGTAAAAGCAATACATATCCGGACGACATATAAATTGTCAACAAGCATGGAAATGTGCTATTACTATAAGGTACACCTACTATTTTTTCTGAAATCGCTATCAACATTATCATAATTAAGGATTTTTTATAATTTCACAACAATTTTTTATCACCATCTTATTGCCTATGAAATGAAGAGAAAGAAGTGACAAACAGAATGACTTTTCAGGTAGTGCAGTTTACCAAACTGTAATGTAACTATAAATATACAAAAATGGTTATAATAAAAGTTCCATATGCATAATAATATATTCAATAGATGTTCTTAATGTGAGTTTGTTGTTTGTGTGTATTTATTCACTGTGTAAAATTTCGTTGCTTAGCAACGTACCTACTAAATTACTAAATTGTCTCATTTTTGGCACGAGAAAGTAGACATTCTTGAACGATATCAGAAAAAATACATTTATTTAATGGAATTTGGATATCATAAATACATTTACTTGATCAAATACTTATCAAAATATCTACGGCTTTTCTCCGAATAGATTGCCAAAACTTAAGGCTTTATATATTTAAAGCACATATATTAACTAAATTGGATTTATGAAGAAAAAAATATTATCAGTTTTTTTAATGTATTCTAAAGCTTTATCATAAATTATACTAAGATACGACGCGAAAATGTCTTAAAATATATATTTCTTTCATCATTTATGAACAATTTAAAGTTGACAAAGTTTTACATAAAATCGCAGGACGATAAACGCACCACGATGGGTGGGCATGTTTGTGACGTCTAGTAGACGGCTAGTATTTGGGGGGTTTCGGGTTCAAACCCCGGGGCCGACTGGTCTGCCATGAGTTTTGTTCAGAGGTTTCCTCATGGTAATGTAAGCCACTGCTTGCAACTTATAAGGCGGATGCTGGGCCAGTATTAATCCTCTGAACCCTACCCACACTTCCTATGTTCCATAAATATCCCGTCTCACCTATCCTTAATGCACTTGTACATACTCATACAAGTGTATCCTCTGATCTGGCTGAAGGAGTAAATCCCAAACTCGAGCTGCCCGCCTCCCTGACACATACTCCAGGGAGGAATGAAACACGTGTGTTTCCTTTTTTTCCACGGCTTCTACGTGTAAATTGACTGAAAATATGCGAAATTGAGTACAAAAAATTATTTATAATAGCTACTTTTATTTAGTCATGTATGTTAAACGTTTTATAAAGGCTAATTCCGATAATATACCTGTATATGATCTTGTGGAACTATTTTTGGGTTTTTTTTTGTAGTATTCGTACATAATGGTACGAAGCAAGCAGAAAACCTTTTTAGGTTTGATATTTTAGATATATTTTTTAATATATTGACGATAATAACAAGATTAAATCGATTGAATCCAAAACACTGTATCAGCTTGTAACCAACCTCCCTTTTAAAAGATAGATATTTATGCCCTGGCTAGCAGGGAGATTGGTTAACATTTATGGGTTCTGGGTCGTTCTCAGGAATAATAACGAAGTAAAATGAAAGGTATTTACTATTTTCCTTTACTTTTTACATAAATGAGACTTATCTTTATGTTTCAATTTATATTGTCAACTTTTTCCTTGGGTGGATTGTTGTCTTCTGCCCTATCCTCGTCCCAAGTTCTTGGTAGCTTCAGATAAGGTGGTTTTTCTTTTGAACTTCAGGCAACGTAAATTTCAGCTCCTGACAACGTGGACTTCAAACTCGGACCAAGTGAATTTTAAACTCCAACCAAGTGATTTCTTAGCTCCTGACCAAGTGGCTAAAATAATTCGGGGCAAATCAACATACAATCTCACACTAAATAGGCTCCAAAAATATCTGTAGGGTATCGATGGCCAATTCAAATTCACATTTAGATTTGTCTCAAGCAAAAATGCTAAGAAAGACAGCACATGTTCCAACATTAAACTGAACATAAGGTATGATCACGTGAAATTTTGCCATCGCTAACCTACAAAAATCTTGTGTTAAATTGAGAGAATGAAACAAGCAAATGAATTAGAGATATTTTAAATTAAGGAATGTGCGATGATTATTTCAATATAGAAAGATAAATAATTTTATATAGGTAAATGAAAAAAAAATGAAATGGCGGAAGAATGAAATAAGCAATCAATTCAGGTTTTCAAGATAATGCATTAATACGAAATAGATATATTTCTTCTCACAACTTACCGTCTTATCGGACGCCACAAATACTTAACAAATTTCTAATAAACTATAATACTATATTTAATAGATATGAATACAATTTCAATTTATATTGAACACAACTCTATTAGCTAACGATGTCAATCGTTCGGCAACCAGCTACAAAAAGAACGAGCGATTGTTCATCCGGCTCTACTTAGATACTCTCGTTCCGCGCAACTCATTAATCATAGAGCAAAGGAAAGTGAAGCATGAAACCACGGTACCTAAATGAACAATTGAGTACAAAATGCAGTGGCTACAGTCACTCGGTGAATTGACCCGTTACAAGCTGTGTGCTACAATGAGTAGAAATTAACATTGGGACGTCACACGCGCTCAGTTTGTTCGGGAACTGTCGTCGTGTTTTCGGTACTGGATTCCAGAAGGTGTTTTTAATTCAATATAACTTTTTAATTAGAGCGAAAACGAAAAAACTAAAACTACTCCTGTGATAAAACGTGCCTATATATGATTGATTTGTCCTGTATCTAAAGGAGTGTATATAGGTCAGACTGGTCAATCGTTCAAGACAATATTTAAAAATAACCAACAATCTTTTTGAAAAATAAAACGGATTCAACGTTTCCAAATCACTGCCGTAAAAACCACCACCCATTTCCACAAATAGATAATTTTCAAATTATGCACAAATTACCGAAAGGAACCAAACTTACTTACTTAGAATCATTAGAAATTTTTAAACTCAATCATAAAGCAAAAGATCTTGCTGAACGACCAGATTGTCCTATATTCAGTGTGCTCAAACAATAATGATTTTTCTAAGAACATTTTATTGTACCAATTTGGGAAATCCACTTTTATTAGCCCTTCTTGAAATGTGTCCCTCTCGTCTATTTAGGTACCTGCAAGAATTCTTTCCCACCCGTAAGCGCAAATCTATAATTATGTATTCAATTCTTAACTCAATCTGCCCGATGATGGTCTAGTGAACGAAATTGCAATCGCAGTGTTATATTTTTCAAAGTATTTTTGTGATAATAAACGTAGTAAATTAAAGTTTTGTTTTTGTTCATCGTATATATGATCTTTCCATTTACCACATTTTTTTCAATAACTCAATTATAAAATTTGTCTTGAAAGCAATACCTATTATGTAAATTGAATACCTACACGATGTGGTGAGATTCAAGTATTTATCGTTATTTGAACTCGTGCTCAACGGAGTTGTATAACTAACGTTTCAACTCAGTTCTTAAGAAATTCTAAAACATCCGTCGATTTTTTTCAGGGCAACCCTCGTCGCTCGTTTCGCTTAATTAACATAATTTATTCGATCATTCAATTATCCAATAACAAACCAAACACCTTCTAGACATACGAGCGTATTTAGGAATACAAATTGAGCTTCCGTCGGTTCAACTTCTCATTAGCGTGTGACTAATTATAAGGAAAACAAACTCAGAAAATCTCTCATTACCACCATTTCAGTATATTCTAGAGTTAGCTTTAGTTTACACAAAGTTAAGTCGCTTACGGGTCCACAGAATTTCAAGTAAACTTCGGAATATGTAGTAGGTGCAATCAAACCCATTAACATTACGTTTAAGAGTAATTAAAAAAAGGTGTACGGTTGTGGGTCAGATTATCAAAATTTTGAATTTTTCGAAAAAGCTTCTTTTGAGTTTTTTTTAAGTCCAATCCACCACCGAACTAATAAGTTAAATTACATTCAGTTTTGGAGATATAACACGAACTTGATATTTTCACCATGGAACATGCCATATTTTATTTTTTTCTTGAAAACTACGTGAAATTTCATTCAAAATGATGTATCACACGCAAGGTTTTAATTGTTAGTTTTTGAAAATTATCATAGTTGGCTACGACATTTTTTTAAAATCAAGTAAGACATGGCTTTAAAACTGCTTTTAAAACTAAGTTTTATCAAAATGAGCTTTCACAAAAACAAAAAGTCTTTGGGTATATCAACCTACAAATATTGGCATGGTAACAAATAATTACTTACTTTTCTCATTTTCGAGCAAAAATTCATCAAAATGATTCAACATTACAAAAATATTGAGATGCTCAAGTGTCTTATAAAAGAGAATGAAAATAAAGTTTTATCATTGCGAATGTATCAAGAGCGATTTCTAGAGAGGAGACCCGTCCGGCAAAATATTTAGCCGACTGAAGCAAAATTCAATATCATATGGTTCATTTAAGAAGCTAAGACCAATAACCTATAGAAATATAATGATAGACGAAGAATTAGAGGAATTGACAGTTTTGGTCGAAATAAATATTTCTCCACTTCCATCAGAGCAATGAAATAGAATACTGAAGTAACTAGAACAACACTAAGAAGGATTTTGAAAAAGCATAAAACTGTCAGTTTATATAGTTCTTTGTCTATCATTAGATTTCTGAAGGTTTTGATATTAAACGTAAATACTTGTATCAAATTATACAATTTTATTAACTGAATTTACTGTCTGTATTAGACATAATTGCTGCAGTTTATATTTCTCGAATCTTCATTCCAAAATTGCAATAATGAGACAATATAACTCGCGTATGTTTTAAAATAAGAACAAATATGCAAATTGTCTCTATTCATATAATGAACTTTCATACTTGTGCTCGCAAAACTTCAAAACAATCACTATATTTAAGTTCGTTTTGTTTATGAAGCCGGGAAAAAGAATGACAAGTTTCGTGTGTTGTGAATATTTTACGTTTTTATATTAAAACAGTGGTTAATAATAACAATTTACACATTTATTAAAATAAATAACGTATGACGCACGTTTCGGTGGAACTTCGCATTCTTCAGATGCTAATGGCAAACTAACTTTGTTTCTCTGTTATACCGAAAACAAGAAATAAAGAGATGACAAATTGTGTAGAAGGGGTAAATAGAAAGATGGTTACAAATAATTATTAGAATAATAGGAAAAACCAATTCTGAACTGCTAGTCAGGTAGTTCGGTAATTTTGAAAAGATTGAGAAGGGGGCTTGAAGTATGATCGATTTGGCTATTCAATAGGAGACCGGAATGCTTGTATTTATTTATGTGTAATGATTCTTAAAAATTAAGTTTAGTTCCCTTACTTTCAGCATTTAATATTTTAAAATCGAAATTGAATGTGTGATTTTCTTGGATCAAATGGTTTGCATAATGTGAATCCGATTTTTGGTTAACAAAGCTACGTTTGTGTTCTGAAATTCTAGTTTGAAAACTTCTGAAAGTTCTACCAATGTAAAACTTATCACAATCGCCACAATTAATTTTATAAACTCCTGATTTATTATCTTTATGAACTTTGGATTTATTATTTTTTATATGATTTCCTAAATTATTACCGGTACGATAAGCAATGTTAATGTTGTGCTTAGATAAGAGAGATTTAAGTTTTCTACTTGAATTTCCAGAAAAATCACACATTCAATTTCGATTTCAAAATATTAAATTCTGAAAGTGAGGGAAATAAACTTAATTTTTTAGAATCATTACAGAGAAATAAACACAATCATTCCGGTTTCCTATTGAATAGCCAAATCGATCATAGTTCAAGCCCCCTTCTCAATCTTTTCAAAATTACCAAACTACCTAACTAGCAGTTCAGAATTAGTTTTTCCTATTCTAATAATTATTTGTAACCATTCTTCTATTTACCCCTTCTACACAATTTGTCAACTCTTTATTTCTTGTTTTCGATATAACAGAGAAACATAGTTAGTTTGCCATTAGCATCTGAAGAAGGCGAAGTTCCACCGAAACGTGCGTCATGCGTTATTTCTTTTAATAAATGTGTAAATTGTTATTATTGACCATTGTTTTAATATGTTTATTAATTTACAGTACACCATGTATCGGCCCAATCAATCCAAAATTTTACGTTTTCTGTGAGAAGTCGATAATTTTTCCATCTCGTCAACAACATAAAACACGTCCTATTTCAATTTTATCTTTAACAGCGCGCCGACAACCATCAGCTGCTTTATTCAGAGGAAACCCCATATAATTTTCAGTTACTTAACGATTTCTACCAGCCAATTCTTCCGAAGCCACGTGAAGTAACTTTGTTCCAAAACTTTAGGGAACTTATAGTTCCACTAAAATTATACTGAGTTATCTACTTGAATTGTATTTCTTCTACCGTATCATATATTGTAACGGATGAAGACTTCAACAAGTTTTAATAAGAAATCTTCAAGCATCATTATCCTTCCTTTCGCAATTAATGAGTAAATCGATACGAAAATGCTCAAAACTCTTCAAATACATCACTGTATTGGTGGATAAGTTGCAGAGAAAATGCGGTGTTTGTCAATTCGCGGTCGGATGGTTTTGCGATGGAGCGGTATTTAAGGCTAATGCTCTTTTTCTGCTTCAGATATTTCAAATGAAAATCTGTCAACAAACGGGCAAATTTGAGTTAAATAGGAGTGTATTCCGTTGCTTGTTAAATGCAAATGGATGAATATCCTATACGATATATATCTTTTTGTAGAATAGGTACGTTTTGGCATTCCATGGATTTGAGGATTTTTGTTCAATGATAAATTATAATTTAATACTAGTTGTGCTCGGCCACGCTGCTATGGCCCGGTTTGGTTAAATGAAAAAAAGGGAGATGTGAAACAAACAAAATGAATTTCAATTTATCAGTACCCAGAACAATTTAAAAAAAGTTTTTTATGCAATAAATATTATATTGTTTTATAAGGAGTAAAAGTGATACTTTTTGTGGCGAGACAATTAGACAATTTTAGTCGAGCCACAAAAAGTGCTTTTCTCCGAATAAAACATGCGATTTTTTCCGCTGTTCAAACGATAGAATTAGGAGGATATTTTTAAAAAGGATTAGATGTGAAGAAACGTAAAACTAGATTGCTTTGTTTACT